>VUQH01059795.1:583-13264 GCA_015106775.1 Etroplus canarensis | reverse complement strand
CCTATCCTCTATCCTCACTATGAAATTTGTCACTTGATTGACATACAGGGCAGCCAGTCTGACATCTGACCTTTTCTGACACATGGGTCACCACGCATGCGCATACAACCGCGCCAAAAACTATCAAGCTACCGAGTTGCCTTACTCACAGAGGAAAAGTACCCCAACATGAGGAAATGTGCTACCTCCATGACTGCATTATTCGGCTCCACTTATTTATGTGAGTCAGCCTTTTCCCACATGAAGATTATTAAGTCCAAATATCGTTCCACCATGACTGACGATCATTTGGAGGTGTGCTTGAGGCTGGCTATCAGCAGCTACTGTCCAGACTTTGCATCCCTGGCTGATTCCATTCAGTGCAAGTCATCAGAGTAAGGTAATGACAAAAATGTACAGAGTTGTATTGCACAATATGGGTTCATGCAGTAATGCAAGATACATCAACATATATTGTACAAATAAAGAATACTCAATATATTTATAAATAAATATGTTTTGCATTTTTATAGTAGGTAGATCATTTTGACATGGTCATTTTATAAGTAGCTCACATGCTGAAAAAGTGTGGGCACCTCTGCCTTAGAAGATGCCTGACTAAATGTTTTAAATTACTTTTCCATTGTATTTATTAGATGCAATTTACTCAGCTGCTATTAAGATGGTGATCATGGGTTGTGAAAGATCTCTGTGATGGTTGAACAAAGTTCATCTACTGATAAGGTTCATCAGAAGAAGACAGTGAGATGTGATTAAAAGACCCAGAAAAAAGGGCTAGTATGTGGCTTTGACTTGAGTTAATTTGATCAAAATTCTCATTCATTTTTTAAATTCAGTTGAATTTTCCTTTTTAAATTTTGTTCCGTCCTTTCTCATTTCATGTGCCATCTTTAATGTAACTACTTTGCATTTTTTTCTTATTTTGAGTTGTTAAAAAGTGTATTGTAACACAAAAGAAAAAAAATGTTAAGTCTTTTACTAATATTTAGCAGATAATGAAGGTAGACATGTTTTTTTTGACACGGTCTCAGTTTATTAGCTTAGGGTGAGTGAATTGTGTCTGTTATAACCAACAAAGTAAAACTTTTTTCATGAAAGTGAACACTGCTGTTTTTATTTCTCACTTTGAGAAGAGGCTTTCTGCAAATAAAGGCCTAAAAGTGGATGAAGAATCCAACACACTTCATATTTTCTATTTGATTGAAGTCATAATGATTTGTGTCTTTAACAACTTCCACCAGGTGTCACCAAATGAAAAGAATCCACAGGCAGTTATAAAACGAGTAGGAACAGAAATTTCTGTGCAGCTGTTAAGGGCCCATGTGGCAGCTGGAAGACTGCATGAATAATTTTTCAGTGTCTATGGAGGCTCAGTGTGTCTCCTTCACTGATGGTGGCTCCAGACTTTAAACTGAGAATGCCGAGACCTATATTTTCTTGAGAAGAGCTGGGTTTCCTGAGCAAAATTGCTAGTCATAAAGAATAAGCCTGGTTACAAAACACTGGAAAATGTTTTTGCCATGTTAGAAAAACTGCTTTGAAAAGCATAGTTCAACTACCAATTACTTCACACTAACAGATGATAAACTACAGCAAACCTACACTATATGGATAAAAGGATTGGACCACTTGCAGATTACACCAGCAGGAGCTTTTCTAAATCTATAGGCATTGCAGTAATATGGAGTTGTACCCCTTTTGCAGTTATAACACCTGTTATGCAGCAGATGCTGAATCAGAGGGCCTGGCTCCATTCTAGTTCATACTAAAGGTGTTGAATGGGGATGAGGTAGGGAGTCTTTGTGGGTCAGTCAAGTTTTTCCACACCAAACTCAGCTAGCTATGCCTTTATGGACCTTGCTTTGTGCACTGGGGTACAGTCATACTGGAGCAAAAAAGGCCCTTCCCCAAACTTTTCCCACAAAGCATAGAATTGCCTGAAATGTGTTGGTAAGCTAAAACATTAAGATTTCAGTTCATTGGATTTAAGAGGCCCAGTCCAACCCCAGAAAAACAACCCCATAGCATTGTCCTCCATCAAACATCACAGGTGGCACAATGCAGTTGGGCAGGTAATGTTCTCCTTGCTTTCAACAAACCAAGACCGTCAGATAGAGAAGCGTGATTCATCACTCCACATGACATCTTGTCACTGCTCCAGAATCCATTGGTTCTGTGCTTCAGATGTCTCCATCTGGTACTCGGCATTGTGTTTGGTGAAATAAAGCTTGCATGCAGCTGCTCGGCCACGGAAACCCATGCCATGAAGTTCCCGGCGTACAATTTTTGTGCTAATGTTAAGCCAGAGGAAGTTTGGAACTCTGCAGTTATTGAGTCAGCAGAACATCGGCGACTTTTACGTATTATGTGCCTCAGCACTTTATGTGGTCTGCCACTTTATAGCTGAGTTGCTGTGGTACCTAAATGCTTCCACTTTGCAATAATACCACACACAGTTCAAGGAGGGGATCTTTTTGCAACTGTGGCATCCTGTTACAGTACTGTTCTTGAATTTAGTGAAATCTTTAGAATTACTTATTCTTTCACATATGTTTGTAAAGGCATGACCCCAGGCTTGTGGCAGTGAGACTGAATGAAACCACCTGAAGTCAACAATTTAGAGTTGTGGCCCAATACAGGAGAAAACAAATAGACCAACAAAAAGAACCCTTATATTCATAGGAAATTACAGGAATTTGCGTTCATTCAGTGTCCATCAATCTTGGCTTGCATGTCGCATATATGTAAGATTGCAGGTTTTGTCATTGGCCCCAGTCACTGTCATATTTTGGTATTCGGTATGGGCATGATAATTCTTCTTCAGTATGAGATAATTCTTCTTCTGTGATGATGATGCTGAGTAAGCACTAAGCAAAGCTCTTTGCAAAGGTAATTTTAGCTGCCTGGTGAATGCATTACCTGGGCATGCCTTCACAGCTTTCAGCATGAGAAGAAAAAATAGGCAAGGATTGAAAAAGGGCAATTACATTAGGAAAATGCACCTTTAGCTGCTCCCTTGTATTCTCCCCTAGGGTTCACCACAGCAGCTTAATCTGCATTGGTAATTTGGCAGAGGTTTTACGCCGGATGCCCTTCCTGATGCAGCCCTTCACAGTGAGGGGCTTGTGTCCCTACTTGGAATCAAACCAGGAACCTTTTGCTTGTAAGGTGAATGTGTAAACCACTGCACTATGGGGACACTAAATTATAGTAGGAAAGCAAAAGCAAAAGCAAAATAATATGGCCCAAAATTGTTTGTAGTTTCATTCCTTAACTGCACAAGAAAGAGATAAAAAGTAAATGAACCATTTAGTAAATATGAACGGAACTCTGAGCAAACTACAGCAAAAGGTATTTAAATATGAGGTTAATCACATGAAGTTCTCCCCAGCACTGATTTTTTTTGTGACTACGTTCATCCAGTGGCCAACTACACAAGCAATACTCAATAGTAGAATCAAGAAATTGTTGTTTTTTATTTTTTTAATCACCAGACTTGCCATTGTAGTCAGGTAAGTTGGCTCAGACTTTTTTTTTTTTTTTAAAGCGTAGCAGTAGGGATGCACTGATCTGATTTTCCAGATTGATATGGTCACTGATCTGCTTAAGCAGATCGACTGCCAGCCTCAGCATCACTCCAAAAACTTCCACTTGGGCTGGTGTAAGACTGGTACTTATCATTGGCAAATACTGAAATTAATAACAAAGAAAGCACTGGATCAGCACATGGCCTAGTTACCAGCCCATGACAGGTCTCTAGATCTTTACATCATGACTTCATTGTTCCAGTAATCACTAAAGGAGATGAATCACTTGATGCACGTGTCAGACAGCAGTGAGGTCTCAGTATTGCTGCATCTCAATGTCAAAACACATCAGTTTGTACAACAAAGAACTACTGTTCTTACACGTACACCTTACCTTTGCCTTAATTATCCTCATGTTTCAGTGAAAAGAGAGACAGCATTGCAGGAACACTGTAACTGAGTGAAACTGTCAGATATGGACACTTGTTTGTTTCTTGTCTGCCAGCCAGGCAGCACGTTTGCACAATGCATGCTTTTACTTTCTAGTGTGAAAACTCTCAGCTTGCCTTCATTTGTCCTTTCTTAAGAGAGGAGCTGGAAGGAAACAGGGTCATTTTGAGTTCATAGGTGTCAGAGCAGGAGATGAGATAACGACCTGCATTCATACACTGGTCTAACAGTCAGCACTCCTCATCTCTCTATACCGGTGGGTTACTGATAAGATCAGATGTAGAAACAGATTGCCCAAATCTCTGAGCTAATATTGTAAACTAGGAATCTAAAAAAAAGTATAATGTAATTGACATACATTATGATTCTGATTTTATGGATGTCTTGTATGCATGATTATAACATTCAGTAAGACAGCTTTTATGACATTTGATAAAAGAAAGAAAGAGTCCAAAAGATAGATATTGATAGAAGTGAGTGGTTTGGTGTATGATAAACAGATTTGGTGTTCCTATTTTATTTTAAGAGGTATTTATATCCCAGAATCTGAGAAAAAATGTCTTGCTTTTTTATTGCAGATACTATTCACAGAGTTGGGAGTTTATCATCTCCGTAGCTAAATTGCACAAGCCTTCTGCATTCCGAGTAAAGGCTATCTCTAACTATCTCACCCTCGCGCCATGTGTTCGGAGAGCACCCTAATGCCCATAACCAATCCATCTGATTCCTGTCCAAACTTCCTCATAGAAACTGATTTAAAACTGGAACATTTTGTGGGATTGTCTGCTAGTGAAAAAATGTCTGGCAGATGCCTGTTTTTTGGGTTAGATGACTTCCCACAGTGACCTCAGCCCTGAGCATTTCTCATCGCTGAATGGACTCAGGGTTCAGCTGCGGGGAGAAACTTTGGGTCATTTACACTGGCAAGTGAAAAACATAAGATCACCAGATAAATCACTTAAAATGGGCTTAAGAAGCAGACATTAATGCAAACTAATATCCCTTAAAGCTACAAATCAAATGTTTAATTCTGCTTTTCTATTCATGGATGAGTGGGTGGTGTCTGGATAAGATCATCTGGAGCTCAGTTGATTCATGCTTTGGATAAACTAGACCCCCATATGCTGCCGGCAGTTGACATCATCTTGATTTCTAAGGGTGGGACTCGATCATGTGTGTCAAGCTAGTGAGATCAGTATTTGGAAGAGTTTTGATGAATCTTGGAACAGGTGCCCGCAGAGGGGCCCGCAAGGTTGTGGGACAGGAAGGACCCCCAGCAAGGGTGAATGAGCCCTCAAGTTGCCTACATGACATGACACCCATATAAAAACTGCTACATACCCGGCATTCATTGCAGCCACAGGGCTACATGGATATTAGACTTGGAAGAGCAATAAAATAAATCAGTATCCTCTGTCACTGGGGTATTTTTGGGGCCTGTGGACGAGGCAATCAGCGTATTTTTCAACATGTTTTATCGGACAAGAAGCATTTACTGCAGCTGTGACTAAACATGAAGAATAGGATCCAAAACCAACAGATATGTGCAATGTTTAATTTATAGACCACTTTTGATGTGGAAGCAGCACGCTTCCAGCCAACCAAGACTAATCACATTGAACTCAAAAGAAACATGTGGCCAAGTTACACAATATCATTATTACACAGCAATGCATTTAAAACACTGCTGCTTGTAGGGATAACTGAGGCTTTCATCAGTAATTTGTCTCCAACTTTAAGAAAGAAATCACTTGCAGTGGTAGTATTGTACAAAACCTCATGTTATGATTATATAACAGTAAAGGAAATCAGTAACTGAATAAAATAGCTCTTAAGTAAAACCACAATTTTTATCGCTGGTGAAAATGATTCCTATCATGCCATTCCACACAATCCTGCTGCATAACTTCCGCTGCATCCCCCTATTGGTGGGCAGAGGTCCTAATCTCTGTACCCGAAGCAAAATGCTAAATATGATGTGTCAGAGGCAACGTCCAGATGTTGGCCTGCTGCAGCTCTGCACCTGCTGCCAGTACAAGCCAGCTGGGAGATTGCACGGTTGGACAAATACTCACCACTTGCTTCCAAAAAGTACCTCTTCTTTTGACCTCAGCTTCCTTTCAGAGTCAAACCTTCAAGGGACCACAGGAGTCCTGTTCAGCACCGCCAACCAGGCGCCACAGAGCCTGAGCTGGGGTTCCTGCCCAGTCACATATTCATTGCTGGCAAGTGAGATATTCAGCATCATCCTCTCCAAGCCCTGTTGTTGGCTCAGAGCAGAAAACATGAGTTGCTGTGGTGTCTGATTACCTTTCATTGATAGGAAATCCTTTATTGAAGATGAGGTGTTCAAAAGAGGCCAGAAAAACATAGCAATTACAAATGGTTCAAGTTTTCTTCCTGTATCCTATAACCCAATGAATGACAAGACTATAAACAATGTTAGTAATTTTGTGAGGCTGTACTGTGAACTCAAGGTCAGCATGCAACACTCACTGCTGATTTTTAGAAAATGATGTCTACAGAATTTATATTGTCCATCAAGTTATTGTAGTGTGTTAGTGTTCTCCTTATAAAGCTTAAATAGAAGTGAGGCTCTGGGACTGTCGATTGGCTAATCAGCCATAAAACCAGAGTACAGAAGAAATTAAAATATCAAGTGCTAAACAAAAAGGCTGTGGATGACCAAAAGGGTTTTGAATTATCCTGAAGGGAACATAGTTAACATCTCCAAATTGCTGCAACTGATTGTCTTAACAGTTACATGGCTCCATTCAAATAAATCAAGGAATCTCTGTACGGATGTCTGTTCTCCTTTCTCAACAGCCATGCATGCAATCTAGTACTTCAAATGTGCTTCACACTTACCAGGTGTATTATTAGAAATGCAGCGGCAAGTTTGAGGTTATTCTGATTAGGCAGTTGACTAATTTTGGGCCTTCTCCCTGGTTTGAGGCTGATGATACTACATTTCAGGCTCCTCGGCTTGATTTGTGACCTCACAAAGTAAAACTCACATAGTTCATAAAAAATAAAGAACAAAGTTTATAAATAAACCTCCACTAACTGTAAAATCTACCTTTGCTGATGCAAACATACCTGACTGTGATGGGGCAGAGGGCACGGACTAATCAGCTGAATTCATTCATGGCGGTGTTAATTTTAATGAAAATTCATACTGGATGCTTTGTGCTGTACTGGGTGACTAACAGAGGCGCATATAAAAATCTAATAAAAATAAAATTGTAGGTCAATAAGATTTTTGGACAATGGCATGATTTTTATACTTGTGTCCTCTGTACATCACCACAGTGGATTAAAGAAACAAGATGTGACTAAAGTGCAGATTTTCAGTTTTATTTAGAGGTTTGACAAAAAATTGTATAAACTGTTTAGGAATTGCAGCCGGTTTTATACACAGTTCCCCAATTTTCAGAGGCTCATAAGTAAATGGACAACCTAATATCATTTTAAATATAAGGATTATTTTTGATAACTGGATGAAAATCCTTTGCAGTCAATGACTACCTGAAGTCTGGAACCCACTGACATTACCAAATGCTTTGTTTCCTCCATTGAGATGCTCTGCCAGGCCTTTACTGCAGCTGCCGTCAGCTACTGCTTGTTTATGGGACTCACTGCCTTCAGTAACTGAAAACCATGTTCTATTGGGTTGAGATCAGATGATTGATTTGACCATTGAAGAATATCTAATTTCTTTGCCTTGAAAAACTCTGAGTTCAATCATTTTTGCAGCATTTGACTGAATCTGAGCAGAGCATACAGCCCTGTACACTTTAGAAATCCTCCTGCTACTTCTATCAGCAGTCATATCATCAATAAACTCAAGTGACTTGGTCCCACTGGCAGCCATACGTCTCCACTCTTCTTCATTATTCTTTACACCATTTTTGTGATCTCCCTCCTTTCTTGGCTCTTCTTGGTTTTTAACTTCATCCTGGTCTGCATTCTCTTCGTTATACTGATGCTCTCCTTCCTCGTCCTCCTCCTCTCTTTTCTGTCCACCAGCTATGTCCTTCTGGGCCTCATCCTCTGCTTCCTCCTGGTACTGCCTCTTTTTTTTGAGAGATGATGTAGTATGCCTTGTATCATGATCTGTTCCTTTTGTTCTCCATGCTCTTTTCTTCCCTTTATTCTGGTACAAGTTGATCTTGGTTTCATTCATCCAAATAATGTTTTTCCAGAACTGGACAGACACTTTTAGTTGTTTTCTGGCAAAATCTAATCTGCCCTTCCTTCCCTCTTGGGTGGAACCAGTAGTTTGCAACCCAGTTATAAAAACTCTGTATTTATATTCGTGACTGTGTCTCTTGATTGTAGACGTTAACAGTGATACACCTCCTTCAGAGTGTGCTTGACTTGGCTAGATGCAGTGAAGATATATTCCTTAACCAAGGAAAGAGTTCTACAATCATCCTTTTCTGTGGTCTTTTAGGCTTTTTGGTGTTGCTGAGCAGCCGAATGTTGTGTATATAGAAATGGCTGTAATTCCTAAACAGTTAAAGCAAGTCTTTTGTTAAAACTCTTGAACTGAAGTTGAAAGGCTATATTTCAATCACATGTGGTGGATGGAGGCCAAAAATGTTACTGTCCAAAAACTTGTGGATCTAACTTGTGACACACAGAGACTTCATGGTCGCAATCTAGGGTTTAACCAAGCTGATAGTTCAATAATTTGAGACATTTAAGCTCAGACCACATGAATAGCTAGCTAGGAGGTGGCAGGCAATCCAGTCATTCTGTTGGCTGTGTACCTTGTACAAATTCAGAATATTCCTTCGGTAAACATTGTCTTAGAATACAAAACAGTTGCATAACAAAGTAAACTCTGAGTCATTGTTTTCTGAAACTTATTCCTCAAGGATGGCATAAAATGTAATCAAGCAAGGGTTATACAAACGGTGATACCACAAGTAACCAAATAAATCATGCTGATTAAGGCAACTCTGTTGTGCCTTTTTTGTTTTTCAGAATCAACACAAATGATTTTAACAAAGTATGAGTAAATAGAACTTTTTTCTAGAACACAAAACAAAAAGCATAAACAGCATAGAATTTTGGAGTTCATGCAAAGTTCTGAAAGGTGAGAATACTTTGCCAAGTTACTTACGAAATAGACAAGTCTTAAATTCCTCTTTAGGAAAAAGTATTCCTCAGTCAGTGATGTAATTAAAAACTAGGTCTACAAGTACATCACTATGCAAAATGCAGAGAACTTTAAGTTGGAAAAAGGGTGTGGAGCGCCAGCCTCTTTTTTCCCTGTATTTACACTGCTTAAGTTAGCCCAGGGTGAATGGTTTGATGAAGTGAGTGGAGTAAGAGAAACAAGCTTGAGATGGTTTGGACAGAGGAGGGTAGTGGATATACCCGATAAAGGATGCTGAAGATGGAGCCAGACAGTAGGAAAAGAGGAAGACCACAGAGAAAGTTCATGGATGTAGTGAAGGAGGACAGAAAGCTGGTGTGACAGAGCAGTGTGGAAGGGATAGGCTGAGATGGAGGCAGATGATCCACAGTGGTGACTCCGAAAGGGAGCAGTCGAAAGAAGGTCTTGAACTGAATGTAAAATCTGAACTATAAAATTAATCATTCATTGTTAGTACATAAAGCAAATTTTAACACTAAATATTTAATATGGCATAAGAAGAATCTTGCTGAACTTAACCCAAAAGTTTTGGGCTCACTTTCCTTTATGGCCAACATTTTGCACAAAGTCTAGTAACCCAGGTGGTGAGTTCAGCTTCAGCACAGGACTTGAACTTGTGTATTTAGACCAACTTGGAGTGCCCTACATTCAACATTCACCAAAAGTCTGACAGTATTTTCAAAATTCCAAATTCCACATGAAAGTTTAGCAGTTGTTTTGACTTTTTCTTATTCCATAATCTAACTTTTAGTTTGAATTCTCCTTCACTGAATACTTCTCCCATCATTGGCAGAAAACAAGCAACATGCACTCAGTAAATCATTAACACAAAAGGAACAGGTAGTTTCAAGTATGTCTGATTTATTTCCAAAAAAATTAGTGTAACCACAAAACATAGTAAAAAGATACAGTAAAAAAACGCCTCTGACATTGCTGAATAGTTCATGTTTTTTTCTTTTGTAATGAAGCTGTATAGGCTGCAGGGAGAACAGATGAGACGATAAACTCTGAAAACTACCACATCTTATTTGACATATTCTTTAAAAAGCCCTTAAAAGACACAGAGCCTGTCTGAACATGAAAAGAGTGTCCATTCCATTTTCAGAACAATGTTTCACCACAAACAAAGAACAGGCCACTCAGGTTTTTGCACCAATAATAACACATTAAGAAAAGACTCAGTCACATTAGAATTAAAGTTAGAAAAGTATACTAATGCTTAGTACATACAGAATATAAAATGAAATGTCACATAGGTATTTACAGGAAAATAACACCACCACACTTACACAGTTACACTTTTAATAAAAATAATAATTTACATTACACGAGACAAAATTATTAAACTAAAAGTCAATAAACATTTGACAAAATAGAGAAAAAGTCATGTATTTAAATAGAAAAATCTCAGGTAACTCTTTTGATCTCACTGTGCAAATTCTTTTAATTTAATATGTCATGAGTAAACGTCACATGTACATTGCTAAGTAATGCCTTTAGCCTCGCTGTCTGCATCTGAAGAAAATTTATATATGCTAAGGAGTGCATACGTTAGAGCGAAGTGCAAACAAATTGCTTTTTAATGTTGTGCATTTAAATCTGAGTTTTTGGCGGTTTCTGTAAGCAGCAATAACCTTTTGTCATAGTAAAATAACTGATAGAAATTCTTCTATAAGCTTGTTTTTCTATATTTTTAAGTTTAAAACTGAACCCACAGTTTGATTGGCCAGTGATATTGCTTTGATCTATGTACAGCTCGAGTAGGATAATATTTCCTTAGTAGTGCAGTCCCTAAAACCTCAGCTTATGTTCACTTCATCCCTATCAGAGGGAGCTGACAGCACAGACAAATTTGCTTGACTGATTCCAACTGAAGCTGACCTGCAGAATGATGATAGCCTGACAGGTTGCTAAGTAACAGGCTGAGAGGTGGATGTAAAATATCCATCCTCCACTACCAGGCACTTTTTTCACTGTGGTCCCCAAAATTTAAGACATCTGAAAGTTGGATATAGTGGCTGTCACATCTCTGCTCTCGACCTGACGATGCCTCTGATGTTGATGATATGATGCTGACTTCAGTGTTCAGGCATCAGAGATGCAGTTCTGGATCTTGTCCAGCCACACCTGAGCGCTGGGAGCATCTGAAGCACAAAAATTGTAGACTCTCTTGCTGGTCTTCAACTAGAAGGGAATGGGGTAAAAGGATTAAATGCCAACATGGCCATACAAAACATGAAAATATGTGAATGCATCAGCATGTCACAGCATTGAAAACCATGTGTTCCTAATGTGGGAGTCAACCAACAGGACAAATTCCTCCATGATCATGACCAATAAGATCATGATCATCACCATATAATAGGATACAAGTGCTATGCAGCATGTGTGGCAAAGAGGTATCTCAAGCTGTCACAGGAGTAGTAAAAGAAGAGAACTACTGAAAATCTGTTAGCACAACAGGAATGTAAATACAGGAATAATGCCAATAGGAATAGTGACAATGGAACATTGCAAACTGACCCTTAAGTATTCCACTCATAAAAATGGGACGCTAAGTTGATGTTGGCTAACCAGGTTCTTGCCCAATTATCATCAACTAGGACCCGATGCTACGCCTAAACCATGGGCCTTGTTACTGACTGGCCCTAACCTAGCTAAACACATTATTATATCATAAATAAACCCAATGACAACATTTATGAACACATGGCAGAGGGGCACATGCATTTTTTGACTGCTACAATCCAGACCAATACTTTTAAGAGTAGTGATTCTTGTAAAAACAGAAAAGTGCTCTTAGAACAACAAATATAACCTTGCCTTGACCACAGTTTGGGTGAAGACCCATTAGATAATTATTGTGTGAAAGTTTCTGACCAATACGGTAAGAGGAGTATCCATTTTGTGAATTGTGGACAAACGGATGCCTCACCATGCTATTAGCTCATCGCTCCTTCAGCTGGATGACCTAAAAAGCTATCCACTCTTGCTGGTTGGTTTAAGCATCTTTTCAGTCAGTGCCATTACATCATTGCAGAAGAGAAAGATTACAGCCTTCTTTTCACTATACAGATTTGATATTTTTGTCTCCTTAGGTCAAATGATTTATATAAGACTACTACAGATGCAAAGTTTGCTTTAAGGGCTAAAAGTACAGAGAAGGTCTGAAGTAGTTGCAATGCGTTATTATGGCTCTGGGTAGGGGTGGAATTACATCAGAGGTTGGCTCTGAGCCCCTTCTTGTTTGCAGTGGTGATGGACAGGTTGACAGATGAGGTCAGGCAGGAGTCTTTGTGGACTTCGCCGACACCATTGTGATCTGAGAGAGCAGGGAGCAGATGGAAGAGAGCCTGCAAAGGGGGAGGTATGGACTGGAGAGATGAGGAGTGAAAGCCAGTAGAAGCAAGACAGAATACATGTGTGTAAATGAGAGGGAGGCAGGTGGAATGGTTGTGATGGAAAATGTGGTCAATGTGAGGTCTGTTAGACAGCACTATGGTTTAAAACATCTGAATTTTAGTGGCACAGAACAGA
>VUQH01059792.1:1944-26619 GCA_015106775.1 Etroplus canarensis | reverse complement strand
TGTATAGGGCACCGGGTCCTGGGGGAACGCTATATTGTTTCACTGTGTATTTATATGTAGTTGAAATGACAATAAAGCAATCCAATCCAAATTTGGCAGAGGTTTTAAACTGGATGCCCTTCTTGATGCAACCCCCCCCATGGTAAGGGGGGCTTGTGTCCCCACCTGCAAATGAACCAGGGACCTTTTGCTTCCATAATGTATGAACCACTGGGGACTCTTACAATCTGATGGATGTTTCAGGAGCAATTTGGGGTTTGGCGTCTTGCTCAAGAATGCTTTGTCCCATAGGGGAGCTGGGGACTGAACCATCAACCTTCCCGCTCTTCCGCCTGAGCCACAGCCTCCCTCATATAAAGAGCTGAAGTGAAACCAGGTCTTTAAAACAATGTAAAGTGAACAGTGCGGCCCCCCCTTTGTGCTTTTCACCCTGCTGTCGCTCCCTTCCTACCAATCAGCACTCAACACGCGCACAGCGCCTTCCACATTGAGCAATTATTGGCTTGTCGGAGGACTACACAGCAGCACGTTTGCATCGGTTGCGTTCCCCTCTTCGGCGGATACAACCACAGTACCACAACTCGAGCACTGAACCTTGGAGAGTAGGGTTGGCATTCTGTGTCAAACCAAAGACCACCGCCGACTTATTTTTAGCACGTATAAATCATGTGCCCATTTTCATCTGGTGGGAGGGGCTTAGAAAGGATGCATGATCTATTGCAGCTTTAAAGCATCTTTATGGCTGGTGATGTTGTTGTTGTTTTTGATCCTGTTGACTGTTTCCTTGGCAAATACGCAAATGCAAATTAGTGCAAAAACTTCATAGTTAGTTTTTATTTCCAAGGGGCGTATTAAGAGGATATGACTGGATAGACATACAACCAATCACAGCAAAGAAGCGCATGACATGCTGTTGAGCGACAGAAAAAAGTAAAGAGACGAGTGCATCACTGAAGCATGAGCAATCAGGAATATCTGGTGCCTAGTTTACCATTTATTTATTACTTTTTTTTAAAAAAAAGCCACATATATTTTTTATCCAACTGGAAAAAGATCAGCTTGAGAAGGCAATACTGACCTATTATCACCTATAAACTAACGCAATGTTTGTTAGCACATGGTTTGATACAACTATAAGTAACTGAATCAGTACTGTAAATGCAAAACAATGAGCTGAAAGAGCTTTAAAAGCTCCATTAGGCTTAAGAACACCAGAGAAGTGGATAATTCTTTAATATCACTGTACTGCATGAACACAATAGTTTAAAGCTTAAGAGAAAAACATCGATAAGCGCAGCCTTGCATTTGTCCATATACAGGGGCGTTGCCAAAAGGGGATAGTGGGGTGCCACACCACCCCCCTGTACTGTCTTGCTGACTGTTGTTTTCAGTTTGCATTCACTGTTGCGTGTTAGTATCTTTGATTACCTGCGATCTGTGAAAAACATTAATCTACTTTGTTTTTCAAAGCCTAATATAAACACCGTTATATGAACACACAATGTGAACACCGTTAACAACAGGAATAACAGCGTTTTGCCGATGACTTGGATAGAATACCGGAACACTTAACAATCGCTAATTGCTGATAATTAGTGCAGACCTACTGGGACTGTTAATGGGACCGAGCCAGTGTTGTTATTACTCTCCCGTTAAAACAAAATGTCAGCCATGAAAAAAAGTCTGTCGTTGGGCTTTTGAAATATCAACACAGCACCACCACCTGCACTTTTACAATCAATGCTCATCCAAATCACAGTGTGTGATGCAAAAGAGGTTTTGGTTTTATGGCTGCATGCTTAGTTCAGTTTTATTGTGCTTGCTTGTCCCACTTTGAGCACAGCATGTAGACATGGTCAACTTCAGTGGGGAAGAAAGGTAATTTAAGTGGCTTTCAATGTTGTATTTCACAAACTGCTAATCTGGGATTAGCCATCTCAAGGGTTTACAGAGGATGGTCCGAAAAAGAGAAAACATCCAGTGAGCAGGCAGTTCTCTGGGGAAAAAAAAAAAAAAAAATGCCTTGTTGCAGTGCCAGAGGTCAGAGGACAACAGCCAGACTGCTTCACGCTGATAGGAAGGCAACAGTAACTGAGACTTCTATTTGTTACAACCAAGGTATGCGGAAGAGCGTCTCTGAACGCACAGCTCGTTGAACTTTGAAGCAGGTGGGCTACGGCAGCAGAAGACCGCCCCAAGCGCCACTTCCGTTTGCTAAGAAGAAGAAATGAGGGTGCAATTTGCACTGGCGCACCATTATTGGACGGCAGAAGAGTGGAAAAACCTAGCCTGGTCTGATGAGTCTCAGTTTTTGCTGCAGCAGTTGGATGGTAGAGTCAGAATTGGCATAAATAACATTTAAGCATAGATCCATCCTGTCTTGTATCAACAGTTCAGGCTGCTGGTGGTGATGTAATGGTGTGGGTGTTCTTGGCGCACTTTGAGTTGACTGTACCAACTGAGCATCATTTAAACCTCACGGCCTACCTGTGGTGTTTGTCCATCCCTTCATGACCATGGTGTACCCATCTTCTGATGGCTTCTTCCAGCAGGAAGACGCACCATGTCGCGACGCTCAAATCACTTTCATCTGGCTTCTCGGTCATGCCAGTGAGTTCGCTCAAATGGCCTCCGGTCAGCAGGTCTCAGTCCAGCAGAACACCTCTGGGATGTGGTGGAGTGGGAACTTCTCATCACAGATGGGCGCCAACTGTGTGATGTTTTCATGTCACGGACCAAAAAAAAAATCTCTGAGGAATGTTTCCAGCACCTTGTTGAAGAATTAAGGCGACTCTGAAGCCAAAACGGTTTCCAACACTAGCAGGCGTAACTAATGAAGTGGCCAGTGAATGTATAATAAACTAGTAGCTGAATCTGTAGCGTAGTGGTTTGGGCATTGGCCTTACAAGCAAAAGGTCCCTGGTTTGATTCCAGGTGGGGACACGAGCCCCTCTCACCATGAAGGGTTGTGTCAGGAAGGGCATCTGGTATCAAAAAAAAAAAATAAAACCCTCTGCCAAATTACCAGTGCTGTGGAGAATACAAGGGAGCAGCCCAAGGTACTGGTCTAGTAGCTGTTAGGATTTTTATTTGGCATTAATTGATACTGCTTTAAATCTTTTAGACCACAAACCCCAACCTGACGAGATATCTTGGACAGGTTTCCTCAAACAAGTACTGGTACTGAAATGGAAAAGTTCACATACTGTACGTGCTGAAGTCTCACACTGTGGGTCTAACCTGTCCCGAAGTGTGACGCATCTGTGGACACATCCGTATCTCTAATGCGAGGAAGTAGCGCGTTTCATGTGGCACTGAATTCGTTCACTCGCGACTTTGCCGTGATCAGTGACTTCCTCTCGGTTAAGCCACTTCCACGCAGCCAGAGCGCGTGCTGCTGTGAAAACGCAGCTGACGCCCCTCGTACCACATCTGCCCCGAGGCTCAGCTGGTGGCACTCGATGCCACATGCAATAAGTTGCCGTCTCATTTGTTTTAATTATGCACAGCTCGGTTGCCTTCGTCACTCTTTAATTATTTTGCCATTGATCTGCACGGTGACCCAACGCGCAGGTCAGTGAACAAGACCCGCTTCTGCCGCCGCTGCTGCTGGAGGCCCCTCTCACATAAATCACTAACGCACACGTGCGCATTTGTACAGAGGTGGAAACACTAACAATTTTTTTAAAAAGAGCACACGAGTGGTAGACGCACACACACACACACACACACACCCACACTGTGGTTGTGAATGGAACTAATGTAAAGAATATGACACACAGTGAAAGCTGTTGGTTTCATTACACATGGAATGTAAACCATTAGTAATTTTTGAAACACACACACAGACAATAAAGGTCTATCTGGAGTGTCTTGTCACTCTCTCCTCCTCTTTAGCAGGATGGACCATGGAGACAGAGGGATGGGAGTCTCTCACCTTCGCTATGAGGATGAGGAGGGTGAGTGTGTGCGCACCTGTGCGTCACCCGTGCAGTGGCTCTGTCACACGCGGGCCCTGCGCTTATCAAAACGGGAAATCCATTCTGCCCGCTTGAAATTTTAATATTACCATGACTGGTTTTGGCTTGTTTTTAAATTTCTTCTGAGCGCTTGCATGAGTGACTGTTATTAATGTGCTACAAATGAGCAGTGGAGCTTGGCAAGGGGGTCGTCTGCCTGCATTTTGGGGTCACTGGGGAGTTGTTGCATGCACGTTTGTGTGTTTTTTTTTCCACACTGGGCTCAGCAGATTCTGTTCCTCCTCCAAAAATCAAATATTGGCTTGCGTCTCCCCCGTAGTTTGAGCAAGTCCACCTGGAGTCGTGCGTGCAATTAGTTTTACAGCGACATCTGAATTGCCAGCAGATGATCACGCTCATGTCATCCAGGTTTTTGTTGGGAAACAGAGGTTATACGACCCAAGCTACGGGACTGCGAGTCTGAATAGGCCTAATTTGCTTTGTTTCTGTGCCAACAGAGAATGCGGCTGTTGTTAATAAGCACACAAGAGCCGTGGAACATAATTTATGCAGTTTGTTACAGTAGTTTAACATTCATTAAAACGCTCCTGAGTATGAGGGATTAATGAAAAATCTCATTAGATAATCTGCCGGCGTGTTTGGCTGTCAGTCGACCAATTCAGGGCCGTTCATCACTCATCCAAATCTCGTGTGTTCAAAAAAGAGCATACTGTAGCCACCGTGTGTACATCAGGAGTTCTGTAGCACATGTTAACCACAACCGTTAAGGGACTGTGCATATTCATCCACAGATCATCAGTCCATCTACATCGGCGTCCCAGTCCCTCGAAGATATCGACGCAAACGCAGGCGAAGGCGTTCTAGTCGAGAGGCTGGCGACATGGACAGGGACAGACGTTACAGCCACCACAGACACCACGATCGCGACCGGTACAGAGACATAGACGTAGAGGAGGGACTCATGGATTCCACCGAGCAAAGTCTCCAAGACCTCAACCGCACAAGTGAGTCAGTGCTGAGAGACGTGAGCTGGCATGAACTGAAGACACCTTTCGATGACTTCCCGCTGCTTTGTCTGTTGGTTACCGACCTCTGTGCTGGAAGGGTGCTTTTGTCTGAATGAATATTAATACAGTGTTGGTGTAATACTGCTGCTGAGGGCGGGCCTCTACTAAGTTTATGTCAAATAATTTACCGGTCCTGGTTAGCGCTAACCAGTCAACGTAAACAGCTTCCAAAAAAATTCTATGCAAAAACTCTATTCAGTTCTGTGAAAAACTAAGTACACCCCTACTGCTTCCACAGCAATTAAATGGGTAAGTAGCAGCTAGCTGCTGCTAATCAGATGCACTCGATTAAGGGATCATCAGCCAGTGTGGCAACCTCTATAAAAGCAGAAGTTTTGGCAGTTTGCTGGTCTGAAGC
The DNA here is from genome assembly GCA_015106775.1 of Etroplus canarensis. Taxonomy (NCBI): domain Eukaryota; kingdom Metazoa; phylum Chordata; class Actinopteri; order Cichliformes; family Cichlidae; genus Etroplus; species Etroplus canarensis. The sequence goes on along the minus strand of VUQH01059792.1, from coordinate 21,214 downwards.
ATTCAAGTGTGCTAAAATAATACTACAGTCTTCTAAGGCGTGGACGTCCCTGCCAAATTCACCCAAAGCTCGGGCTTTCCAGTGCTCAGAGAAACAGCAAAAAGCCAAAGACTCTAAAGGCCTCAGTTAGCATGCTAAAATTTTAAGTTCACGATGGTACAATTAGAAAAAGCCTGACTCGTGCAGGTTGTCTGGAAGGTTGCCAAAAAGGATGTTATAGTACGGCTTAGGTAGTCAAAGTTGAATCTGAACAAACTACGTGACTTCTGGAACGACTGCTTTTGGACAGATGAGGCCAAAGTGGAGATGTCTGGCCATGTTTTGTGAAAACCAAACTCAGCATATCAGCACAAACACCTCGTAACAGCTGTCAAGCACGGTGGTGGTGTGGTGATGAGTAGGCCTTATTTTGTAGCCACAGGGCCTGGACACCTTTCAGTCGTTGAGTCGACCGTGCACTCCTCTGTGTACTAAAGTCCTCTAGAGTCAAATTTGAGGTCGTGTGTCCAACAGCTAAAGCTTGTCGTGCAACGGGAACCAAACAGACCAGCAAATCCCCAACAGAAAAATGAAAGAATCAAGGTGTTCCAGCACCCAAGTCAAAGTCCAGATCTCAAACTGGTTGAAATGCTGCGGTGGGACCTTAAGAGAGCTGTGCAGAAACCATTGCCTGTAAATGGCAATGAACTGAAGCAGCGTTGCAAAGAAGAGTGGGCCAAAACTCCTCCACAACAATGTGAGACTGATAAAGTCGTACAGAAAAGTCTTACTTCAAGCTACTGCTGCTAAAGGTGGTTCTACAAGCTACTGAATCATAGGGTGTGCTTAGTTTTTCACATGACTGTATCAAGTCCTGTGAAAACGCTCTTTTTCACATGAATGTAACCTTGATGATGTCATTGTGACATCATTTGGCCATCTCACATTTGACGCAACACATTTTAACATGAAACCTGAAGTATGAAGCAGTTAAGTTGCCTTATAGAAAGCGTAATCCTCTTGCAGACTTGTGTTGTTCCCATAGACTAACTGTTAGAATACCAGGCTTTGACGGCTGTACTGAATTTAGCTTTTTTGTTGTTGTTGTTTTTATCTGTCTCTTCTAAATCGTCCCAATTTTATGGGAGGCGCAACACTAAAAAGCCAGAGTGCTCCTTGTTGGTCAAACACCAATATGCTCCTCCACACCTGTCTAGCGGCCTGTCATCATGAACAATTTCATGCAGTCTTTCAGAAATGGCTCCAGTGAAGTCTGGGTACATATAACACATTTTCTGCACACAGCTGTCTCCCTGAGTTTTACTCCAAATATTTAAAAAAAAAAAAAAGCTTTTCTTTATGCTTTTCATATTGCTACCTTCCAGCAATTTTACCAAAGAGCAGCAGGAGTCTGTGATACAGCCTGAGAGTGGGTAGCTTCTGTCACGGGTTGGAGTAATGAGTAGCCTGGCAGAACACTGCTGTTTTGGCTTTCAAAGACTTTGGCCGTAACTTCGTCCGCTTTACTAAATCAATGTGGCGCAATCAGTGGCAAGGCAAGCAGAGGGCTTTTCTCTGCCTCAGCGGTGTGCCTGCATCAATACAGCACTTTGGGTTTTTGTGGACTTCTGCATAAGGTGGCGTATGGTGCCAGTTGAAGGATACAACAGGGACAAAGATATACAAGACAACAATCACAGAAAATGATGACTACTCACTATGAGTGAAGTCACTCGGTTTCTTAACCGAACTCTGCATCGTACAACAAATGTTTTCTTAGCTTTTTGAGCATTGATTTCACAATTGCTCGTCATTCAGAAGAAAACAAGTGAAGGACATTTAAGTGAAACTTAGCAGCTGTCAATAAAAAACTTCAATTGTATTGATCAATGATGGATTAAAAGACTCAACTCATGTAGTGTAATTACAGTCCATAGGCTAGCAGCGCTAGTCCCAGTTGGCAGCTCATTACCCTAAAGCCCCACTCATGAACCCAGGGTCCAGGTCAGCCTCCATGCAGATAGATAGTACAACAATAAAGTGGACGGATGTACAGTAGGGCCATGATTGACTAACTATAATCAGGTAGTACTGTGTGATCTGGGCTTCAATATGGCAATCATTACTGCTGGACAGTGCCGGAAAATGATGGTAACAACATGATGAAACTTTTGTTACACTTTATAATACGGTATGCGATCTACTGAGCAATTTCAGGATAGGAATCAGGTATTGATGAAATGCATAACTGTCAATGTAGCGGAAGAGAACAACACTGATTGGGTGCAATACCTTTTCTGACATGCCCTTGTTTTTACTGTGTAACTAAACAACGAAAAGAGAGGAACATATAAAGTACAGTATTTCGCCATCCATTCATTTTCTATTTTTAATAATCCATGTCCTTGTGGGAGATTACTCTCTGCTTATGTAAATGACGTCCATGCTTGTGTGGAAGGTGATTTTGGTCTAGGAAAAAATGGCTATCCTGTTCGTGTGGCAGATAAAAGCCATTTAAAAAACCTTTCTCTGTGTTTCAGGTCAGGTTATGGGAAAAGCCCTCGGGCCTTTTAAAGCATGTGAAAATGTTCTCTTTCTTTTTTTTAAATGTCAAAAACATTCTTCCCTCCCATCAAGTGTCTCCAGCGGCGGAGCGGCTGCGTTACATCCTAAGTGAAGACGATGACTTGCCCACACCGACGCTCTTCACTGAGATGGACACTCTACAGCGAGAAGGAGACGAGCTGGAGTGGAAGGAGTCTGCCAGGTGGACGAGTACACTCAAACACACAGCAGTCATGCTTCCTCTGCTCAAAAACACGATTGCTCCAGTTCTATGTTCCTTCGCATTTGCTTTGAGATCAAAATCTTGTATATATCCCCTCAACAAAAGATGTGCTTTTCCTGGTTGGCTGCTTCAAAATTTCTTGTTGCGAAAAAGGTTGTATGTAGATATAAAATGAAGCCCAATTTCCCAGCTGCAGGGTTAATAGCTTATCAAAAACGGGTTCAGAAATCCAATTTTTGTTGGATAGTTTGGATGGAACTAGATAATTTCAGAGGAGACGCCAATTTGAAAACTAGAAAAGGACAGCTAGAACATAAATAATGTTTAAAGTATGATTGAAATAACTTTTTGATTCGCAGTTCTTTCGCTGGGTTCACCCAAATTGTCCATTCTGCCTGCTTGTTCAAACTGCCTATTGTGGTGGCCAGACGGGGTTCAGGTAAATCACAAATTCAAGCCGCCAGCATGACTGCACCCTCCCACCTCCGTGCAGGTCAGGGTGTGATGCATTCAGGAAGGTTTATAACATATAGGTGAATTTACCTCCTCAACCCTTATTATTAGTCAGAGGAGTTGCATGGAGTAGCTTACAAAAATATTCAACCCCTTTTCCTATTTTTTGTGTTACCATGTGTAATTTAAGTGGATTTTTTTGGCATTCATATGTATTTGCCCCCTTTGCCATGAAGCCCCTAATTAATACCTGGTGCTACCAATTGTCACATGATCTAAGTATATATACACCTTTTTTGAAAGGCCCCAGAGTCTAAATCAAGAGGTTCCACCAAGCAAGACACACCATGAAAACCAAGCAGCTCTTTAAAAATCCATCATCACAAAATGGAAAGAATTTGGCACCCCAACAAACCTGCCAAGAGAGGGCCGTACACCAAAACTCACTGACTGGGCAAGGAGGGCATTAATCAGAGAGGAAACAAAGAGACCAAAGGTAACCCTGAAGGAGCTGGAAGGCTCCACAGCAGAGACGGATATATCTGTCCATGGGACCACTATGAGCTGTACACTCCACAGAGCTGGGCTTAATAAAAGAGCGGCCAGAAAAAAAAAACCTCAGCTTACTGAAAAAATTGAGAAAGGCACCAACCCAACACCTCTTATCACCCCAGGAACACCATCCCCACAGGGAAGCATGGTGGTGGCAGTATCATGCTGTGGGAGTGTTTTTCATGGGCGTGGACTGTGTAACTGGTCAGAATTGAAGGAATGATGCATGGTTCTAAATCCAGGAAATTTTTAAGGGAAACCTGTTTCAGTCTTCCAGGGATTTGGGACTGGGATGGAGGTTCACTTTCTAGCAGGACAATGACCGTAAACATACTGCTAAAGCAGCACAGGAGCGGTTTACGGGGTAAACATGTTAATCTGTTGAAATGGTCTCGTCAAAGCCCAGACCTCAATCCGACTGAGAATCTGTGGCATAACTTAAAAATTGCTGTACATCAGCAGAACCCATCCAACTTGAAGGAGCTTAAGCAGTTTAGCTTTAAAGAATGGGCAGAAATCCCAGTGAGTATGTGTGCCAAGCTGATAGAGAAATACCCTAAGAGACTTACAGCTGTACTCTGAACAACCAGGGGAAAATTCCAAGGGGTAAATACTTTTGCAAGCCAATTTTGCGACAGTAACTTAAAAACTGATTGACTTCCTAAGGGGCGTGGGTTTGGTTCCAAGAGTCTTACTTGTCAGTCAGTCTGGACATGTTAAATGCGCCCACCAAACTTGCTACATATGGGGGAAACCTAATGCTGGTGCTGCAAGGACTCTGAAGTTTTTTAGGGGGGTACAATCAAAAATGTTGCTACAGTTGTACCCATGACCCATAAAAGATATTATTTTTCACTACATGTGACATATGTGCAAAGTAATTTCAAGCAATTTAGCTCCTCAAAAATGCATTTCACTTAAAATACGAAAAACGCGAGGCTCAGCAGCTGCTTGAGTCGTCACACAAACCGCATTTCCAGAAAAACTGGGATATTTTCATTGATTCGTTCATCTTCTTCCGCTTGTCCAAGTGCAGGGTTGTGGGGGTGGCACCGGAGCCTCATGCTTATTTCAGCAAGACAATGCCTGATCGTATTCTGCACGGCTACAACAACATGGCTTCGTAGACGCAGAGCGTGTGTGCATTACTGGCCTGCTGCCAGTTCAGACCCATCGCCTACTAAAACTGAATGGAGCATCACGAAGAAAAGATTATGACAAGCAGTTTTGATTTGCAAACTTCTAGCAAAGAGTATCCTCACAGGAACAGTGATGGAACACAATGTAAACACGCCTACATCACAACTTTAGTTGAGTGGGTTGCAGCCATCACGTCTGTTTACAAAATACAATTAAGTTTGTAAGTAAAACTGTTGAAAATCTTTTCTTTGTAATTCTGTCAGTTACATAAAGGTTTACATGAATTATAATATCCCAGATTTTAGTTTATGCTGCATTTTGGAGAAACTCCCAACTTTTCTGGAGTTCGGAGTTTGTGAATCTGAAAGAGGAAATAATAACTGCACAAATAATGCTAGAGCAACGCTGTACCTGTTTGTTAAAATGATAAACTTAACAGCTCATTCCATAGTCAACTAAAGAGTCCAAGTAAACCTTGGTTAAAAGGTTGCCAAACATGTAGGCAACTGCAGCACTGCATGATGCGTTTCAGTCATGACTGAGGTTATGGGTCCCTCATGCAGTCATAAAGTCTCAACTCACGCTCTTACTCCTGGGCCAGACTAGAATTTAAAAGAAAATTATGCTTTTTTTTAAAAAATTATAACTACAGTGAATGGAAATTAGCCCTATCAGTCCCCAAATATTGCAAATTTACACAGTGTGCTATTTGGCATATTCATGGTGTCATCTTGTTGTATTTGCATTCTGCCTAGAATCACCTGTGGTCAGTCCACACACTGTATTTAACAGATCTTTAATTAGAATTTCTTGCTCAGATGAAATTGTGGATTTGCTGACATGGAATTGAAATTAGCCAAAAAGCAACTGATATTTATAACTGCTAACACCACTGCTTATTAAATGTTAAAGTGGATTTCCACATAAGGGCAATATATGTGAAACGGATATGCTAATCGGAGCAAGGTATCCAAAATAGGGTAACATAACATGTAATGATCATTAAAGCAGTAACATATTGATATCCGGGACATGATGAGCCTTTGTGCTGAAGTGCACACCGTTAAAAAGTGCATTAGGCAAAATCAGCAGAGGCTTCGACCTGGAATACCACTTGGTAGAAAAGGGACTCCCTTCCAACTGATGCAAAGTGGACATAAGCCACCAAAATCGGTGACATCCACAGTCCGGGGGCCACTGGAGAGTCTAACGTTCTTAGTCTCTGCACGTTTTGCTGCCTTCAGGTGGGTGAAGTTCGAGGAGAAGGTGGAGGAGGGAGGGGAGAGGTGGAGTAAACCCCACGTGTCCACGCTGTCCCTGCACAGTCTTTTTGAGCTCAGGACGTGTCTCCAGACAGGAACGGTGCTGCTGGATTTAGAAGGCTACTCGCTGCCTCAAATAGTTGGTGAGATATTCAGGACTTGTCCTGGTAACTGTTTTTTGTTGTTGTTGTTGTTGTTGTTGTTGTTGTTGTTGTTGTCTCATTCTTCTGTCTCACCCTGTCCCTGCATCCTCTTCCCTCACACCAACCCTCTGCATGTCCTCCTTCATTCAGTGATCCTTCCTCTTCTCCTCCTGCCTGGCAGCTCCATCTTCAACATCCTTTTCCAATAAATCCACTGTCCCTCCACTGTGTATTATTATTTTATTTTATTTTATTTATTTAACATTTTTAGCCATTATATTAGGAAACAATAAGCCTGTTCTGGCCATACACCTGAAAAACTGGAGCTACATCATTAGCATGGTCTGAATGCTTTGTTGTGCCAAACACATTTGATTTGCCAAAAGGAGCTCTATAAACTCTATAGGCTCCTCTTGTTGATACATTTCTTTCTTTCTTTCTTTATTGCCAGAGCAGACAGGCAGGGAAGAGAAAAGAGAGCAAAAGAAGAGAAGAAGAAGAAGAGTGCACATTAGAATACCAACCATTGCATCTGTAATAAGCCTGCTGCAGCTGCAAAAAGAAAAACAGACATATGATACACAAACATGCACATGATATGAATGTGTGTGAGTGTGTGTGTTTGTCACAGAATGCACTTAGCACTAAGTGCGAATTAGGAAATTATTAAATGAATACCGTTATACCTTCAGTTGAAAGGAACTTTTTTATCCCCGCTTATATTTAGCTGCATGTTTTTGTACTTGTAATGTATTTTGGTGGCTTGTTAGGGAAGTCTTCCGACACTGTGACCAGAATTTATAAAAATGGGCTTCACATTTTATTTAATATGACTCAAAATGAGTGCCTGAGCCCATAAACTCGGCAGGAAAGTGTTCACAGAGGTTAAGCCTGACACCTTTTTCCCCACAGGCCTCAGTAGCAATAGCGGGAGTCTTTTTGCAGCAGCAGGTTTCATCCCTTCGGGTGTCCATTAAAAAGGCAGCAGATCCAGTCACAGAGCCCAACAGTTTTTAAATGACTGGGCAGGCTGAGACCATTATTTTAAATGGAGTGACACAGAAACTGACATATTTTAATGTATTTATTTTTGGGGTGGAAAATCGATGTAGGCCAGACGACCAATTTTTTCATCACTCCCTCTTGTCAGTCGCTCGTGCGTGCATGACTGCCACCATGCACACCACGAGGGCTCATACATAGCAAGATTATTTCTAATGTTGCCACGAACGGCACCGGCAGTCAGAACTTATGCTTAGAAAGATCAGATGCTAATTATAATTCAGATAGAAGGTTGTACCGTTAAACTGTTTCCATGCAGGAACTAATTTCTGCTAGATGTGAGATGTGGACAGATTTCTTTCATTTATTTAGGAAATACAAATCCTGATGATGTACAGTCATGCCACACTATGTGGACAAAAGTATGTCACATGTATGGAAGCCGTTTTAAATCAACTATAAGAGCGTCTGGGAAGGTTTTCTTCCAGGATTTTGTGTGTTTTACACACTCATCCAGAAGAGCATTTGTGAGCTCAAATACCGATATTGAATGCGAGGCCCTGGCTCACAGTCTCCATTCTATTTCATCCCAAAGATGTTCCGTTGAGATGAGGTCAGGACTTTGTGTGGGCCAGTCAAGTTCCTCCACACCAAACTTCATTCAGCCATGCCTTTAAATGGCCTTGCTTTGTGCACTGGGGCACAGTGGAACAGAAAAGGGCCTTCCCCAAACTGTTCCCGCAAAGCTGGAAGCATAGAATTGTCCAAAATGTCTCAGTAAGTTGAAGCTTTAAGATTTTCCTTCACTGGAACTAAGGGGCCCACCCCAGAAAAATAAACCCTTAGACTATAATACCACTGTGTATTATCTAGGAGGGAAGAAATTTCACTAAGTCACTTGTTGCAGCAGTTTTGTTCGTAAAGGCAGACTGCATGGCTAGGTGATTTTATACACCTGTGGTAATGGGTAATGTTTAAGTGGTACCGCCCGATACTTTTGTCCACACAGTGTATTTTGAGTGGCACAAACACAGTTTGGTGCTCCTGAGCTGCATTTACCAATCTCAGGGAGCAAATTCGTTCTTTCTAGTGGGCGCCGACCATCATTTTAGCAGCAGTTCAGTTTACATTTTGGACTGTAGTGTGACAGCTACTCGTACTTCATACTGATATAATTATGAGGTGGCACTAGAGGCAGTTGGAGGCCAAAATTCAGGACCCACCAAGAACCTACAAATGAGGGCACACTGAAGGCTGACCCCACCCAAGTCTGGGTCCACTGAAATTTGGTCACGTTAAATAAAAATGTGTCTTTTTTTTTTTTCCCAGATGACATCATCGAGAGACAAGTCGAGGAGGGCACTTTGTCGCCGGAGCTCAGAGAGAAGATCAGTTTTGTCTTGCTGCGGAAGCATCGACACCAAACCAAGAAACCAATCCACCGCTCGTTGGCTGACATCGGCAAATCCAGCTCCTCTACCGGTGAGTGACCCCCAACTGTATCACCAGCTGTGCACGCAGCTCGATACCAGGGGTATCAAGCTCTCAACATAAGCTCCTTTATTGAAACATCTGAACATTACAAGAATGGCTTTTAAAAACCAGAATACAGTACTGTGATTTATGTGCTGTAGCAGTTCGCATCAATGCTGCCATGATTCCTATGAATGGCGTCATTTATGGCTTTTGGAAGTTTTTCTTTACCAGTTGAAGGTTTCTGAAAGAATCACAAACATATTAATGTTGTTACTGCACAGAAGAACGTTAGGGTGACCAGATCCTGACAAACTAAATGTGGGACAAAGATTATTGTAGTATGTGAATGTGTCTTTTCTTTTTTAGATGACACACATTTTGTTGGAACGTGACCTCAACTCTTTTGAGAATCAGAATCAGAATCCTTTATTTACCCCAGGGGGGAAATTGCTTACGTTACAGATGCTCCATTAGATGTAAATATGAGAGATGGATAATGATAATGTATAAACCTGTATGTAAAAAGGGTAATATATCACATACACTCAACGTTACAAGTTAGGAGCAGTACAGGATATGGCCATAGGAGAAATAGTCCAGGTATTAAAGTGTGATGTCACAGGCAGGAATGACTTCCTGTGGCGTTCTGTGGAGCATCGTGGTGGAATGAGTCTGGACAGTGTCCTCCTCTCTGACACCACTGTCTGGACACCCTCAGCATTACTGGTCTTGTGGATCAGTTTATTGAGTCTGCTGTCCGTGATACAATTCCCATATTCAATGAGAACAAAAGGAAGTAACGCTGACAATCACCTTTTACCAGTTTACCCAGTTATTAGAGGTTTCCTGGTTTTTATCCTGGCTGCATCATATTTTGTAAAAATCTGTAGACCTCTTTGACCGATTTTAGAAAACTAAATCATGATGATGTGGGACATCATCTCATTTTTTGAGACATCAGGATAGCTTAAGCATTCGTGCAGTAGTAGCCACTGCAAACGGTTCGTTTCACAACAGCAAAGCCAACGGTCTCGAACTAAATGGTTGAAAGTTTGTTGTTAGCACGGAGTGAAATCTTGAATTCTTTGAACAGATCTGGATGCCGGCGTCTTTCAGGCGTGAAAATATGATAGCACTGTTTGCACATCACCTTCGGTGGCTGAATTTTCAGTCCTTGCTCATCTGCCTGAAAGCAGAGTACTTTGATACCTGACGACCAACTACTTTTCTTATTAACAAGCTGGACGGAGCTATCCCAGCAGCTGCTTTAGTCATCATCTTTCAAATGAAGTTTCTGCTGTGCCATTTGTGGTTTTCCTTTGTTTGAGGGGATCCTTTTTCTCCTTCTTCTACGGCATGTAAGATAGACTAGAACGCTTGTAAGCTGCCCTACGTACGCTGCATCCAGTACAGGAAAGATGAAGGTACCTTTGACTGCCCTCTTGTGTTCTCCCCAAGGGGGCACCACAGCGGATTAATCCACTTTGGCAGAGGTTTTATGCTGGATGCCCTTCCTGATGCAACCCTCCATGGTGAGGGGGGCTTGTGTCCCCACCTGGAATCGAACTAGGGACCTTTCTCTTATAAGTTGAATGTGTAAATTACTGCAATATGGGGACACCTACAGGAAAAATAAAGGTACTGTCATATTTTCAGAATTTTAGTACTGAAATGTATCGTAATCATCGATTCTGGTGACATCACTAAAGCCCACTGCAGGGTATTCACATGGCTCAGGAGGTGGAGCAGGTCGTCCTCCAACAGGAAGGTTGGCAGTTTGGTACCTGGCATGGTGGCTCAGCGGTTAGTGCTGTTGCTTCACAGCAAGAGGGCCCTGGGTTCAAACCCAGGCAGGGCCCCTCTGCGTGGAGTTTGCATGTTCTCCCCGTGTTTGCGCAGGTTTTCTCCTGCCATTGAAAAACATGCTAGGGTAATGCTGCCCGTCAGCCCAGGACACCCTTGCAAAAGAGATTCTTAATCTTAAGAGTTCACTTCTTGGTTAAATAAAGGTTAATAATAATAAGTACATGCTGAGGCGTCCTTGGGCAAAATGCTGAACCCCAAATTGCAAATACATCCATCAAAGTGGGACTGAGTGCATGATGGTTAAAATGCGCTTTAGAGGCATAGAACAAAGCGTCGTGTGTGTGTGTATGAATGGATGAATGAGGCTTGCAGTAAAAAGTGCTTTGAGTGCTTAGTTAGAGAAGAGCGCTATATAAGCACCAGAATATTTATCATTTATAGAATATTGCATAGTTGATCTACAGCTCTGACAAAAAGTAATTAACATATCAGTTTCCAAACACATTGTTGAACAGCTTGCATCTTGACATGCCAACACGTGAAGTAACACCATGTGTCCCTAAGATGTAGCGATTCTTTTTCTTTGCCGGTAAACGGCTCATTCTGGCCTGACGTATAATTTTCATACCACTGAGAAATTAATTATGCACATATTTAAATCACTTGCTGAACGAATGAACGCTCTCCTGCAGTCAACAAGGCTCATATCCTCCACGGGGGACGCATTAATGTTTGATGAGTTAATTACCACCGTAGCATTTCCACATCTCATCAAGACAGGGAGCATACTGTTCAATAAATCATGGAGCGTCGCCTCCAATCACCGATGCTGTTCTGCGCCTGTTTCTGCTTCCCTACCCTTGTGCAGGTCGGAGCGCGGGGCCCCGAGGTGGACCGGGTCCCGGGCCACTTCCGGGACAAATGGCCAACTTTAACCGCTCCACCGAGGACCTGAGAACGAAGCAGCAGCCTGCCAGCTACGGCCGTTTGCGTGAGTGGAAAAGAGTTTGGAAAAACCGTGGTCGGTTTTGATTGGTGATGGCTGTTAGATCATTTATTTTGTATACTGTACAGCGTAAAAGATCATTATTCGGTATTTCTGTATATGAAAGGTGATTTGTTAAAGCCACCTACCTACCCACGGAACTCTGGACTCTAACTCTAATAATCCGTGAGGTGTTATATCGCCTCCTTCCAAAGCTGTAATCGATGCACTGGCATCATATATTGGTACCTTCGGCTGCCCCCTTTGTATTCCCCCAAGGGGTCGCCACAGCAGGATAACCCACATCACTAGTTTGGCAGAGGTTTTACACCGGACACCCTTCCTGACGCAGCCCTCTGTGGTAAGAGGAGCTCGCGTTCCCACCTGGAATTGAATTGGAGCCCTTTGACTTGTAAGCCAGATGTGTGAACCACTCCTCTATGAGGACGCTGGCGTCACATGTTGGTATTTTTAATAAAACACGTTGGTGTTCCAAATGGATTCTGAACAACAGGCGTGACTGCTTCGCGACTTCACACGGTGGCGGTTAAAAAAGAATAAGGTTAAACTGAAGAAATTCACACGGGTAAAAATGGTTGCGAATGAGAGCAGCTGATTTGAAACGATGCATTACTTCACTGATTTAAAATAATATCATCGTATTGAGCCACGCTGTAATTCCAACACCTACTTACAAGAATTATAGCTGCTGAAGTACCTAAAATTCAAATTGGACTGAAAAAACATATTTTAAATGACAAGAAAAATCATTCAGGGGGGAAATTTAGTCTAATAAAAGTGCAATTTTTCTCTGAGGTGAAAGTGAAGATGGTGATACACTTACACATTATACTTACAGCAGCTTTTATGATGCGTAATTCTAAATCCATAGGCATTATCAGAATCAGAATGCTTTATTAATCCCGAGGGGGAAATTGCTTTGTTTTTAGAGCTACTGTATAACAGACTGAACCTAATCCAACTGTGCCTTTGTAGAGCTTGATTTGTGCGCTAAGGCAGAGTCATGGTGGAACAGAAAAGGGATTTCTCCAAACTGTTCACACAAATTTGGAAACGTAAAGTGTCCAAAATGTCTTGTTAAGCTGAAGCATTAAGATTTCCGTTCACTGGAAGGGAACTAAAAGGCCTGGCTCGCATTTTCTATTCTAGTTCATCCCAAAATTTTTGGATGAATTTGAAGTCAGGGCTTTGTGCAGACCACTAAAGTTCTTCCACACCAGACTCATCCAACAATTCCTTTATGGACTTTGCTTTGTGCACTTAGGCACAGTCATGCTGGAAAAAAAAATAGGCTTCCCACAACCTTGGAAGAATTGTCCAAAATGTCTTTTTAAGGTGGGGCAATAAGATTCCCCTTCACTGGAACTAAGGCGTCCAGGCCAACCCCAGAAAATAACCCTGTAGCATCAATCCACCTCCACCAAACTTTACAGCTGGCACAGCGCAGGCAGGTAACGTTCTCCTGGCCTGATAGAGAATTTCGATTCAATACTTCACATAACATGTTTACACTGCTCCAGAGTCCAGTGGTAACGTGCTTTACACAACACTTGGCATTGTACTTAGAAATGTAAGGCTTGATGCAGCTGCTCAGCCATGGAAACCTGTGCCACAAAAACTATGCACCAAGCTCCCCACACGCAGTTTTTGTGCTGCTGTTAATCTCAAAGGAGGTTTAGAATGCTGCAGACGTTGAGTCAGCAAAGCACTGGCAACTTTTACGCACTATGCGACTCAGCTCTCAGCAACCCCGCTCTGTAACTTCACGTGGTCTGCCACTTGGTGCGGACTTGCTGTGACTCCTAAATGCTTCCACTTACAGCTGTTGGGGAATATCTAGAAGGGGAGAAAATTCACAGATTGATATGAAACTGCAACGTGGTATCCTATTACGGTGCTTGAATTCAGTGAGCACTTTATAACTCATTCTTTGACAAATGCTTGTAAAACCAGGCTCAGTGCTTGAATTTATCTACCTTTGGAAATGGATCTAAACACATTTGAATTCTGTGATTAAGTGGAGTGTCCTAATACTTTTTTCTATATAGTGTATGTGCTGCAGCATGCATTATAAGTACAAATTAAAGCAATTTCTGTTTTTTAAAATTGATTTCCAAGTTTTATATGTATGCATTACTCCTTAACAGTTCAGACTTGCATCATCTTACAGGTTCCACCTGATAGGAAGGCAACAGGAGAGAAAAGTAGTACTGAAAAGGACTTTTGCCATTTTGCTATCTTGTGCTCACCTTGATATATGAACTATTATGTTACACTCGCCACTTTATTTAGTAGTAATGGTGCGAAAGCTTTACTAGCAGGCCTGGTTCCATACTTAGAATGAAATTTATTTCATTACTGACTCATCTTTTAATAGACTAGTTTGTGTCCTAAATATTTACAAACACGAGAGGGACAAAATATTACCTAATTTATCACTTAATATATACACTGCAGTCACTGTAACCCCACAACTAACTGTTACGGCAGGTGCGATGTGTTAGACCATGGAGATGGACTTAAAATGTTTATCTTATCAAGTGTCTGCTGAATTTATATCAATTTAAGATCTGAAATGATTGCCAGCAGGTAGATTAAAGGTGTTGTAACTGTTTTACCCTGCAGGTCACGCCCAGAGTAGAAGTATGAATGATATTGCGGATACTCCAAGCACAGACCAGGTGAGTTATCACTGTGGGTTTACTGAAGAGCAACGCATTATGTTTAATACATCAGAAGTACAGCTTTAACATGCTTCGAAACTGATACTGAATACATTTTTGTGGTTTGTTTTTTGGTTGGTTTGACCACCCAGGGTGCTGACAGTGACCAAATTCAGGTTCTTGTCTGCTTTCAATTAATGGAGAAACTACCTGTCTTGTGTCTTAGCAAAGCATTTTTTTTTTGTATTGCATTGGCATTTCGCTGCTTGGTGAGAGCCTCTGTCCTAAGGCTCATCAATTTTTCATTGCAGCTCCTTGCTAAGGTGCCAGCAGGTGATAGAGGAAGTGTGCAAACACAGAACGCTGTCATTAGTGGAGCCGATACAGTGATGTGGCTTAAACCCGGTGACACGTGCTTGAACTACTGCGAGGGCGTGCTGTTGGAGCTTGGGTTAGACATGTTAGAATTAAGCATCATTCCCTTAAAGGGCTAATAGATACAATATATCCAGTATCCTGTATATATAATCTATATCCAAAAAGGTTGGGATGCCGCATTAAATAAAAAATAAAAATGCAATGCAATGAGTTGTAATATTTTATTCCCAAAAGAACATAGAAAACATATCAGATGTTGAAAGTGAGATGAATATTACATCTTGAATTTGATGGCAGCAACACGTCTCCAAAAAGTTGGACAGGTCCATGTTTCCCACTCTTCTTTTAACAACCACCCAGAAACATCTGGGAACTGAGGAGACCAGCTGCTGGACCTTTGGGAATGTTGTCCCATTCTTGTCTGATATAGGATTCCAGTTGCTAAACAGTCCCGGGTCTTCTTTTAGCTATTTTGCATTTCATGACGTTCCAAATGTTTTCAGTCGGTGAAAGGTCTGGACTGCAGGCAGGCCAGTCCAGCACCCAGACTCTTCCTCTTTGAAGCCATGCTGTTGGAATAGCTGCAGTATGTGGTTTATAATTGTCTTGCTGAAAAAGTCATCATCCAGAGGGGAGCACATGTTGCTCAGAAACCTGTATATACCTTTCAGCACTGATGTTGCCTTTCCAGATGTGCAAGTCGCCAGTACTACTGGCACTAATGCACCCCCATACCATCAGAGATGCTTTTGAACTCAGTCCTGACAACAAGCTGGATGACCCCTCTCCTCTTTAGTCCAGAAGACACAGCGTCCACGATTTCCAAAAAGAATGTTAAATGTCCATTGATCAGACCACAGAACAGCTGTCCACTTTGCCTCAGTCCATTTTAAAGGAGCTTTGGCCCAGAGAAGATGGAGATGTTTCTGGCTTTAACCTGCATTTGTGGACGGCACGGCCAACTGTGCTGACAGTTCACGATTTCTGGAAGTGTTCCTGAGCCCATGCAGTGATCTCCATGACAGAATGGTGTCTGTTTGTAATGCAGTGCTGCCCGAGGGCCTGAACATCACCAGCATCCAGTACTGGTTTTCAGTTGTGTCCCTTGGTCACAGAGACGTCTGCAAACTCTTGGAATCTTTTGATGATATGTATGATGGAATATTCAAAGTCTTTGCAATTTTACGTTGAAGAACTTTATTCTGAAAACAGAGTTTGTCACAGATTGGTGAACCTCTGTCCATCTTTCCTTCTGAGAGACTCTGTCTCTCCAAGGCGCTCTTTTTATACCCAATCACATCACTGGCCTGTTGCCAATTAACTGAATTAGTTGTCACATGTTCCTCCAGCTGTTTGTTTTAAGTCTCACTTGCTTTTACAGCCTATTGTTGCCCTGTCCCAACTTTTTGAGACGTGTTGCTGCCATCAAACTCATCTTGAGCTCTTATTTTTCATTAACTAGTAAAATGTCTCACTTTCAACAGCTGACGTGTTTTCTGTGTTCTTTTGTGAATAACATGTTGTTTTTGAAGGTTTTGACATCATCGCATTGTGCTTTATTTGTATTTTTGTCCCATCCTTATTGGAAGTGGGGATATAAAAATACACGAATGAGAATCTGGAGTGCGCGATGTGGGTCACATACTTTGCCAGTGCAGGACGAGTACTGGTTGTCCAGTTCCAAGGGTCCCACTTATTGGTTGGCTGGATGCTCATATTGTATTTCGAGGCCTACAGTTGGTCACATGTGACACTGGGCAAGTGTTTGCTCAGTTTGTTACAGTGTGCTCGTGTGCGCCACATTTTCTGTGTCAATATTGAGCTGGCACTGGGTAACAGATGGATCTCATTGACGGTCCGCGTGCCGTACCCTCACATGTAGCCACAGATTCAGGTTACGGCTTGTTTCAAAGGGCTCTCCAATCCTTGATGTTATTGTGCGTCGGTCCTGTTTCCTGCCACACCTTCGCATGCGAGCGAGCGCACAGCTTTGGCCGCCTTGCCATCCCCAGTCAGCGACGGTTCTTTTTGCCCGTCTGATTATTATTTCTTTCAGGGTTTTGCGCTCGTGAAACAACACAGGATTGCTTTTAACAATGCCCTCCCAGGCTAATCTTGCCAGGGTGTGAGAGACTGTTAGTAATGAGAAAATTAATTTAATGATCCCTGTAGGTAGATCTAATCACCACAGCGGCTGACAGTGTCAGAACAAACACATCCATGTCTGTCAGTTGCAGCAGTCTTTGCTTTAAAATGTCAGAACCTGAAAACTGAACCCCTAAGATTACTCAGTAAAACTGCATATTGGCATAACTTTGATATCTTGGTTGTATTAGTCCACCGGTATTTTCATTTACTATCTAGAAAAGAAATAAATGTACCAGCAGCTCCGCTGTATATTTTCCCCAAGGGGTAGCCACAGCCGCAGAGGTTTTATGCTGGATGTCCTTCCTGATGCAACCAGGGACCTTTCGCTTGTAAAGCGAATGTGTAAAAAATGTGCAAATTAGAACACACATGAATAAATATGACGGTATGACGATATATGTTAGAGACTGACAACTGAATACATTAAAAGCTTATGTGACACGAAGTCTTCCACTACAAGATAATGTCTGACCGTGTCCTCCCTTTTTCCCCACCATTTTCTGTAGCTGAAAAATAAATTCATGAAGAAGATCCCCAGAGATGCCGAGGCGTCCAACGTCTTAGTGGGTGAAGTAGACTTCCTCAACAAACCTTTTGTCGCCTTTGTTCGCTTGGCCCAAGCTACAACCCTCGGAGGTCTGACAGAGGTCCCTGTTCCCACCAGGTAAAAAAAAATCACCCGCTGCTTGTCATGGCCCTTCACCCTGTCTGCACAACAGGCGTCTGCCACCTCAGAACATACCTCACGTTTGTTTCCCCCCGCTCTACAGATTCCTGTTTATCCTCCTGGGGCCCCAAGGAAAGGCCAAGTCGTATAATGAGATCGGCAGAGCAATAGCAACTCTAATGGTGGATGATGTAAGTGTCTATCACTGGGGATTAAAACTTGCTCCCATAACATGGATTCTTTATTAAACTGCACACGCTGACGTTGACGTTGTCTCAGGCAACTGGTGGAGCTGTCATTTCCTGTAAAGGCTGTGATCAGTGTTTGAAAGTGAAATGTGTGTGGGCTTGTGTAGCCTGCCAGTCCACTGGGATATCCAGTATTGTGTTTTGGTTACATCTGGAAGTGATGCTGATTGTTAAGCGTCAGCTATGAGCAGGGTTTCCATTTTGATAATGACTCATTTGTTTTTTTGTTTTTTTCTAATGGCAGCATTATTCTCCTCCCTGAAAGCAGTTTCAGATGTTTTTTTCTCTCATGTATCACTAAGCACAAAGCCAGATGTGCCATTTTAATAACAGATCCGAGCAGCAGGGAAGTGACAGGCCGTGATTTCAAATGGGTTCTGGTGCAAGAATAGCATATTCTCCAACCACATTTGAACAGGGATCATAAGTTGGTGGTTGGCAATTTGAAGCTGACCTGTATTATGTTCTGGCATCTTAATAGGAGCTAAAGCTTCCCTCTTGTGCTGCATTAGCAAAAAAGCGCTGTCTAGATTCAAGAGCATAATTTTTTTTATAGTTTGATGCTCATTTTTAACCTGTTGAAAAGCTCACAAAGACTAGGTATTTTTACATCTAATTTAATATGACTGCATGGTCGAATAGAAAACACTGGGCATGATTTTCAGACTCTTGTGTACAAGAGAGACAAGTTTAAAATCCTAGTAAAACTTTAGAAGACTGAATAAGTATGGCTTGTTTGGAAGGGTGGCCAGAACAAAGCCTCTTCTCTCTAAAAAGAACAGCACAGCTGAGGTACGGACACTGCAAGCTAAGAACAGTAAGAGATGCACTGACCTGTATGAGTACACAGGCCTGCCAGCACACAGCTGAAACCTGCATGAACTTCTGTGCATGTGTGTCGGTGCAATAGGCGCAACTGGCTCATATTCACAGATTTTTGTTAGGATTCTCATAGCGCAATGCTCCTCTCATATTAGATTATCTTTGATCATTTCGGGCATTTGCCATCCACAAATGTAGCACTTTCATGAGCTCAGATTTGTGATTTGCTTTGTGATGTCATTGTGATTATGTTTGCATTCTTTTGAGAAAACCCTGATGATCGAGGCAGATGCCTGCCCCTCTCTGAGCCTGGTTCTGCCAGAGGTCTCTTCCTGTTAAAAGGGGGTTCTTCCTTCCCACAGTCATCGAGTGCTGCTCATAGGGGATGGTCTGATTGTTGGGGTTTTCTCTCTAATACTGTAGGGTCTTTGCCTTACAGTATAAAGCACCTGACTGAGTCATTAACCTTGGCTGTACACGCTTCAAAGTTATTTTGACAGAACTATAAAGCTCATTTTTTTTCAATCTACTCCTTCTCACGCTTGTTTTGTCTGTATGTGCCAGTAATGAAGGGGGCTGGCTTAACTGTAAAACATCTGCCTTAGGTACAGTCAGACCTATGTGGTCACTATCTTTTAAGTCAACCAAGAAATTTTGCAGCACGGCCGAAAAGGATCCATATATTTATTGACTGTTCTGCCAATCAAACTCAAGTGAGGCTATTTGTAATCTAGTCA
>VUQH01059787.1:0-12788 GCA_015106775.1 Etroplus canarensis | reverse complement strand
GGCCAGGGCCCGCCTCCGGCCCAGCACAACACCCTGCCCGCGATGTCCTCTTTCCCGGCCACCGGCATCAGGCAACGCTGTTGAAGTCCACACAGCAAGCCGAGATTGGAGCCTCCAGAAACCACCCAGCCGCACATCAACCCTGCGACGATACTCCCCCCGGAACCCAAAATCTTTGGTTTCCCTGATGCTGCCCGGCAGGTCATGAAAAACAACGCCGCCGGATCGCCAGTTAGCACCGTCTGTGGACGGAGCTACGGCGCTATGATGGCGTCTGGTCGTCCTCGAACCTCCGACTTTCGAACACGAACTCCCGCGTCCACATGGACAATCACAGGGGTATAAGCAACACCTTGGTTCCGGAGTGGCCGCGTGCTACCGTCGTGCCACCATCTTGGCACCATCTTGGCCCCCCTGAATCAGGCCCTTTAGTTGAGCCATCTACTGTTCACAGAAGCATCATCAGAAATGGTCTCAGTGGAAGGGTAGCTGTCAAGAAGCCATTCTTAAGGAAGGGAAGACTGAGGCATGCTAAATTACACCAGAACTTGTCTGACAATCAGTGGCAACAATGGAGTGATGAATCCAAACTTGAAATTTTTTTTAAGTTGTCGTCAGTATGTACATAGAAGATCAGGAGAGGGCCAGAGAGAGTTTCTACAGCCATCTGGAAAACATGATGGAGGCTCTGTCACTATTTGGGGATGCGTGGAATTGCAAACACACGCGAGCACAATTAGATTTTGATCTACCATGCAATACCATCCGGAAAGAATCTGATTGAGAACGGCTTAATTTTTCAGCATAACAATAATCCCAAACACACTGCCAATGCAGTAAAAGCTACCTGGGTAGAAAAGCACACAGTGAAACACTATCAGTCATGGAGTGACCTCCCCAGAGCCCAGACATCAACATTGTTGAAGGGATCATCTTGACAGAGAACTGAACAAAAAGCAGCCAACATCCAAAGACAAGCCTTGGACTGTCCTTCAAGAAGCCTGGAGAACTATTTCTGAAGACTACTTAAAGAAATTATAAGAAAGCTTGCATAAGAGAGCGCAGGTTGTGTTGAAGAATAAAGGTGGTCATAGCAAAATCATTGCACCTATTCCCCATTTTCCTAGCAAAATATGAACAGAAGACTTTCCCTCTGGTCTACATGTCCATGCCTCTGCTATTTTTTTTCCATCCCCTGACTAAATATTGACTTTCAAGCAGGCTATAATTGCACAAACTCTGGTTTTGCTTTATGTAACATATTTTCATTAATGTTTGTGCTTTTTTCAATACATAATTACACGTATTTCACTTTTTCACAGCAAAAATCTAAAGAAATGAATGGTGGCTCAAGACTCTTGCATGGTACTGTACATCATACATTCTGCTCAACATAGACCTTTTGTATCCCAAATAGCAGCTTGGTTCTCAGCAGGGTAAATAAAATTAAATTCTATAAGTTCTTTCGAGTAAGTTTTTAAATGAGACTCTACTGAAGTGAATCGCACACTCCTGTTGTGTTTCTGTGTCTTTACTTTGATTTTCACATCTCAGCTCAAGTATCTAATATTTTGCCACCAAACCAGTTTTGCTGCAACATTATCGGCATTTACCCTAGCTTACCATACTTACCACAACTGTAATCATCAGAAACACAAAACCATAATAGCACAACCCACCATTGTACTCAAATCATTTTGAACAGGAAGACTGTGGTATTTATTTGTTCACAAGTCTCATCTGCTTGGCTGTAGTGAAATAGCTCTCTGGTACTTTACAGTACTATAAAGATTCATCTACAACATGTGTAAATAATATTATCTGTATAATGCTGTAGTTAGAAATTCCAGACTGATTAACGATTTGTCTGTGTTAGCCCCGATTCTTTTATTGGAAGCCCAAGAACAGGCCAGAGGAATCTTCCATTCATATAAAAAATATTTATTGCGGTCACAGGTAAAGTATAGCAGTGCTGGACTCAGTCTGACAAAAGCTCTCGCAGGAACTCAGCCAGAATGAGTCCAGATCACGGGAATCAGTTCACATTTATCTTCTTGGACTGGGCCTTGCCCCGTACACAGGTGAATTCACATGAAACCGTTTGTAATTGGCCATCTATTATTGACGTCTGATGTCCAGATTCAAAATTAATCATAACATCTGTGTAACGGAACAAAGTGACTCAGCCACTCCTCTCACATTTATACATTCGAACCTGTAAAGAATGACTCGTTACTCCAACTAATTGCCTGTCAAACTCCATGTAAAACAGAGGTAATGTCCTCAAGCCCGTATACCAGACAAACAGATCGTATTAGTGCTTTGCAAATTTCATTTCCACCACATGCATACAATGTGCTGCAACTGGCAGCGCCATGCTCAATAGAGCCAGGTCGATTAGTCTATATATATTAAAGTACAAAATACATACTGTTAATGTGTCATTGACTTAAAAACACACTTATTCAGAAACAGCTCTGACTCCCTTCAGGCTACAGATGGAGAGCAGACTCCTACTGTAACTGAGCTGATTTCAGCACCCTGACCTCTTGGCTACTATTCCACTTGTCTATCAAATTGTTGCTCTAAGCACTACAGTAGATGAGTGGAGCTCAGCACATGAGGGAAAGTCATATTTACTGCCTGGAAATAAAGGTTTTGAATCTCAGAATAAAAAAATGGGCAGATTCAGAATGCCTTCTAGTTGACAGAGCTGATCGTTAACCCTAAATATGGGATACAGCAAAGACCAAAATCTTCAATTACTAGGTGGGATGATACTATTTTTCATTAAATTAAATTAACAGAAAAGTGAAGCGGATGGTGAAAAATCGCCATACATAGACAGATAAATTAGCCAGATTCTTAGAAATTAAAAAAAGAAATAAAAAGTGATTTAGAGAACTCTGGCAAGTTAAAAACTGGCAGACGGTTGGCAGCTGGCAGTACTCACATGTTTTGTTTTGTTTCTCCTCTTTGTGGCCTGAAATTCTTAAAATTCAAAAATTGCCAGAAATATTCTTATACGGCAACGAATCATTTTGCATATCCATAGACTGGATTTCATTGATGTTTCTAACACAGGTATCCACAAGCAAGCTAACACATTTTTGTATGTATAAGACGGATTTCATTTCATATAACAGGTCACCTTTTTATGAACTTGTTACAAATGCAGCAGTTAGTATATTTTACCCAGCTGCTCTGAGTCTGTGTTCTCTTAGACAAATACTGTTATCGTTGGCTGAATAAGCCTGTATTTAAGCCTGAAGGCTCCGTCAAATGAAAAGGCTCAAAATGATGCGAAAGCATGCATGCTTAATGGATTCACCCAAAACTATGATTTATCAAGTGATATTGTGATGTTTAACCTCTTCAAGGTAAACACCGAACCTGAAGATGTTACCTTTGAAACCGAGTGTCATGTCACTTCCACTGTTGGAGCATTTCCATTTGGGTATCCCAAGGTTTTATATATAACGTGGCAGATGTGAGCCTAACCCTTCACAATAAAAAAGATCCTGGACAGGACACCTGAATGTTAAGTCATTGAACGGCGAGTCTTTATCAGAATTCCTATGTCAATCAGTTGCATTAAAATGTAACCAGATTGATTTTCAAAATTCACAACACAAAACACATTTTTTGTAGTTTGCTTCTGTACACATCCACTGTAGTGGATTTGAAATCAAGCAGTCAAAATGTGAGTGAAGTTCAGACCTTTAGCTTTACTTCAGAGGGGGTTTAGTGTTGCTCTAACTTGTTAGGAATTACAGCCATTTTGATACATTCAATTCAATTCAGTTCAATCACTTTTGGCTGCTCACTTGTACTCTCGACCAAGGGGGGTCACCATTCAGTTTTATTTATACAGCACCAATGCATGACAAAAGTCACCTCAAGGCCCACTGTAAGGTAAAAACCCTGCAATATTAGAGACAACCTCAACAGTCAGATGATCCCCTATGAGCAAGCACTTGGCAACGGTGGGAAGGAAAAACTCCCTTTAAAGAGGAAGAGAACTCCGGCAGAACCAGGCTCAGGGAGGGGCAGCCATCTGCCACGACTGGTTGGGGGTGAGGGGAAAGAGACAGTTTTGAATTGAAATGTATTTGCAGTCAAAGACTGTCAGAAGTCTAAACCCCATGGACATCACTAAATGCTGTGTTTCCTCCTTTAAGATGCTCTGCCAGATCTTTACTTTGGCCATCTTCAGTTGCTGCTTGTTTGTGGGACTCAGCCTTCATTTTGGTCTTCAGTAACTGAAACGCTGCTCTGTTGGGTTGAGATAAGGTGACTTGAAGAAACTCTTGGGTTGCTTTTGCAGTACGCTTTGTCTTATTATCCATTTGCACTGTGAAACTCCATCCAGTCAGTTTTGAAGCATTTGGCTGAGTCTGAGCAGGGATTATAGCCCTGCACACGTCAGGATTCATCCTGTCACTTCTATCAGCAGTCACATCATCAGTAAACACCCGTGACCCAGTTCGACTTGCAAATAATGCGCTATGCTTTGGATCATAAGCTGCTCCTTTCCTTCTCCGTGCTTTTCTCTTCCCATCATTCTGCTACAAGTTCATCTTGGTTTCATCTGTCCAAAAATTGCCACCCAGAACTGTTCAGGCTCTTTTAGATGTTTTCTGACAAATTGTTCTTGATCAGTTGCTTGGAATTTGTTGTAAACTGTCTGTTTTCATGAAGGCGTGTCTCGATTGCAGACTTTAATGATGATACACCTACCTCCTCCAGAGTGTTGTTGACTTAGCCAGATGTCGTAAAGTGGTTTCCTTAGCCAAGTAAAGAATTCTGTGATCTACTTGAGTTGCCTTCCGTGGTCTTCCAGGTCTTTTGGTGTTGCTGAGCTGGCCAGCGAATTCCTTCTGTTCAAGAAGGTTCCAAATTGTTGTTTTGGCCACTCCTACAGTTTTTGCTATCTCTCCGATAGCAGGTTTTCAGCCTCCTTTACTTCCATCAACATCTCCGTGGAACTCATGTTCAGAGTTTCAGTGACCAGCTGCCAAATGCAAGTTCAACACTTGGAATTATCTCCAGATCTTATAGCTCCTTAGTTTGTCATGGACTAACAGGCTTCAAGAAACAGACCTCAACTGACCATGAAAACTCTTGTAAGTTAATTGCCCCATTATTTTTGAGCCTCTGAAAAATGGCGGCTTATAAATGGCTGTAATTCCTGAACAGTTAATAAAATATTTTTTGTTAAACCCCCTGACTTAAATCTGAAAGTCTGAACTTCAATTATATTTTGACTGTTTGATTTAAAATACACTGTTATGGTGTACAGAGGCAAAAAAAAAACAAACAAAAAAAACAAGTGTCATTGTCCAAAAAACTTATGGACCTAACTGTGCATCAGTCCCTGTGTTGCATTCAGATGCAGAACTTTCTGAAAGAAAATTCATCTGCAGGGCTATAGCTATTAAATATGATGATCACAACTGCAAATGCAATACTCCAGTTGTTGCAATTATAATAATTATGTTAACTAGCTACATTGTATATGCAGGCATAAATACAATCTTTCTTTCCGGGAGTTAAAGATTTGATAACACCCCAGTTAATAATATGAAATTATTTTTCCTGTTTTCTGTGTTGTAGTGATAAAAAAATGTCAGAATTTCAGAAATGTTTGAAATAATTCATCCTTGCGAGAGCATCCAGTGCAAATACCTCCTTTTTTCTTTAGATTGTTATTGGCTTTTTCCCAAATGATGTGTGCTGAGAACAAAAGCCAAAAGAAAGCGGATCATGCCAATTAAGGCTTTAATATTAAGCGTTATCGGAGCAAGAAGTGTCAGGCTACATTGACAGTAATATTAAACTCAATGAAAAACAGGAAAAGTAGACATTACTGAGTTTATTTTTTTTTTTTTAGTGAATGGATTTTTTTTCTCTGAAAAAGAAGGACTTGAGGGAGCAGAGCGGTGAGTATGGCATGATTCATGTTGTACTGACGAATTAGGACTGTGCAAATGTAAATTATACCCACATTATCAAAGCAAAACATGATAAAAATTTACACAGAAAATGGATATTGAAACCATTTTTCTATGGCAAATTATCGTTTTGCAACATCTCACCTTTCTCTTGTTAGATGGACAGACATATAGGTAACTCAGGACAGTCTTGGACCCGACTTTGTCATTCATTCTCTCATACGTGGAGCCGTAATCAGTCGACCTGTGAGGAGAAATGAAAGAGAAAAGGCCAAAAGAGGCATGAAGAGGCTATTGTAGTTAACCCTCCTGAAAGCACATGAAAACTTTAAATCTGTGGGTAAACAAACACATGAAGGATTACTGGGACATTGAGCTGTTCATGTCGAATAACCTTCTTTTCCAAGTGATGAAAAAGAATGCAATATCACACGCAATGGTAAAACAACAAGCAGGATAAGGGCTGGTACGGCGCTCTGTACAGCTCCTCTGTGCGGGAGTGAAACCTCTGGCAATAGAACAAGAGAAGGTTAACCAATCATCTATAGCTGCCAACGAAAATGAACCATTCAAAAATGTCTGGGGACCTGGCACTGTAAATAATTAATTCTCTCCTGATGACTACTATGAAATAAAATATGACGAGTGCAAAAACATGTGGATGTTCCTGAGCCCTCGGGCTTTAATAATTTAGCACTGGGAATGAGCCTGTTAGCCAGCCTAGTCCCTAGAAACTCCACATGAATCCATCATCACTCGTAACTACCAAATCTGCCTTCAAGTAGCATATTACAGCTTTTACAGGCCTGTGCTGACTTTTTTTTCCCGTGGGAGCTGCATTCATGAACCCAGGATTTCTCTGCATGGGGAAAGAAGCACCCACACACCGCTGTGGCATAACTCCCATTTGGATTTGCAGTCTACTTCAAGTTGTTATGTGGAAAGTGAAGATGATACCTATTTCCACAGTCTTCCCTTTTTTCTTTTTCAAGTCAAGCTTGTGTTCCTTCAGCGGGAACGGGGTCTCGGGGAAATTGCAAAGAGATGCCTCTCATTCAAATTCATTCCAGGATGCCTCAGAGAGTCACAGTAGTTGCTATGATTACAAAGCACAATAATGAGTCAGACGGACAGCATCATTTCCACAGCATATTAAGGTGGAGGTGTGGAGAGAAGTGCTGCACTGAGAATGATCCTGATTTGGAGCACAGGCTGTGAGCTATACGCTTAGCCTTTGTGTAACACTGCTGGAGACTCACGAGAGGAGATTATATAAATAACATTTAAACATGCAACATGCTGATTTTGGCATGACATGTGTAAGCCAACACACCAGCATGCCATCATCATCATCATCATCCAGTCGTCTGAATACATATTCTTGGGACTTCTTAAATGCAAGCTGATAACATCTTTGGCTCAGACAGCGGGGGGATGTCGGATCTCTTGACATGAATCATGAATAGCTGTGACCTCCCAAACACACACTGTGTACAGCAAGGCTAATTATCATGAAAGGAGAATAAGCTGATTATTGCAGAAGATGAATCAGCTCACAAAAGAAAGCTCCATGCACATTCTGTACTTTTTAGTCCAGTTCACAAATGTGAAATGGAAATTCAGAATGATCCACGCAACAACACAGCAGAGCCAAGGCTTCACTGTGGTCCAGTGATTACTCTACCCCATAAAAACTGGGCCAAGATGGCGGCGCGACGGTAGCTCACGGCCACTCCGGAACCAAGGTGGTGCTTGTACCCCTGTGACTGTCCATGTTTTGACCCGGTTCTGATCCGATATTTGGGTGTTCGGGTGTGTGGACGCCGGGACGGTGGTGTTCGTGTTCTAAAGTCAGAAGCATCCTAGAAACCAAAGTTTTTGGGTTCCGGGGGGGAGTATCGTCGCAGGGCCGATGCTGCAGCTGGGCGGTCGGGGGCTCCAATCTCGACTTGCTGTGTGGACCGGGCCTTCAGTCCTCGGCGTTGCCTGATCCGGTGGCCGAGGAAGAGGACATTGCAGGCGGGGTTTTGTGCTGGGCCGGAGGCGGGCCCTGCCCGACCGGCACTACCCTTGTATGGGGCACCAGGTCCCGGGGGAACGCTATTTCGTTTCACTGTGTGTTTATATGTAGTTGAAATGACAATAAAGCAATCCAATCCAATCCAATCCAAAACAGCAAAGGATTTTGCTTACGGTAAAGAAAAGTACCACACTTTACTGTGTCCTTCTCTGGGTGTTTAGGCTTTAATCTGTGCCCCCATCCTTCCAGGCTCCATTTACGTGGCAATTATTGGCAACTTTTGGGGGGGGTTTAAGTGTAGCCAGGATATGTTGACAGCAGAAAACAGATATCCAGAAACTCATCTCCATTGAGTGTACTGTATCTGTGATCTAATTTTTTCATTTTTGCAATTTTATGTTCAGGAACATTATTCTGAAATTGCTTCAAAATTTCTTGACACAGCTTCTCACAGATTGCTGAACCTTTGCCTGTCTTTACTTCTGATACTGTCTCTCTAAGGTGCTCTTATTTATACCCAATCACATTAACTGTTGCCAGTTAACGTAATCGATTGCAAGATGTTCCTTTTTTCATACACTTGCTTTTCCAGCCTTTTGTTGCCCTTGTCCAAACTTAATTGAAATGTGTTGCTGGCATCAAATTCAAGATGAGCTAGTATCTTCAACAAAATTGCAAAATTGCTCACTTTCAACATTTGATGTTTTCTATGTTCTTTTGTGAATAAAATGTTGGTTTTTGAGATCTTGGGGCAGCAACTTGTTCCCAACCCAGAGTGGGCATGCCACACTTTTCTGGCAGAGAACCATGGCCTCAGACTTGGAAGTGCTAATTCTCGTTACAGTAACACTTGGCTGCAAGCTGAAGGTCATGGGTTAATGAAACCAACAGAACAACATCATCTGCAAAAAAGCAGAGATTAAAGCCAGAGGCGACCGTACCTGATACCCTCATCCCTTTGTCACAAAATACTGACAGAAAATCTCCAACATTTTGCTGCACCCGTTGAAGGATCCCAGTTTCCTTAGTCAATTTGGATGCCCAGGTACTTGTACTCCACCGCATCAACACATAGCTGTCCTCTTCCTTCTGAAGTCGAACACCATCTCTCTGGTCTTATTCACATTCAGAAGCAGGTTACTGCTACCAGACCACTCCACAAAATCATATATTACTGCTCTGTACTTCTTCTCTTGCCCATCAGTTACACATCCAACCACTGCAGAATCATCAGAGTAGTTACTGTATGGTTGTGGCACCAAAAGTTGTACAAGGCGAACAGGAATGAGCAAGACAGTCCCTTGTGGAGTTCCTGTACTGCACATCGCCAAATAAGACAGAACACTGCCAAATCTCACATACTGAGGCCTGTTTTTATATCTAGTCAGAAATTTGTGTGTTTACTGACATTTTTTGCAGCTTCTACCTTCACAGCAGCAGCTGGATTGTGTTTAAGACACTTGAGAAATAAAAATAGGTGATCTTCACCAAGCAGCTGTTACTATCTCGATAAGAGTAAGCACTATGCAGCGTGTAGATGATTGCATCATCCACTCCCAGATTTGGTCCACAGGCAAACTGCAGAGGGGAAAGAGATGTTTTCATCTCTGGTCTAGGAGGCACTATGTAAGTGAATAACTTGGGTGTTTTTTTGTTTGTTTGTGTGTTTGGTTGGTTGGTTTTTTTAAATATATATTTTAGCTAAATTAAGTTTACAACTTTTCCATGCCCCTTTAGCTGAGTTCAATCTACGGCTGTAATTTGACAAACATGATCACATTTTCCACAATTAAATTAAGACGAACTTAAAAGTATTTCTTATGGGATCAGAGTGTGTTTTCAGCCAAATTTGGCCTGTCCTTGCGCCTCTAATCACATTAAGTGTTCGGGAACTGACAAGTCCAATTTGACCTGAGCTGTATTTTTAAGGATTCTCAGTGATGCGGAGAGGATTATCCATGCTTATATTTCACAGCACATCAATTATTCCAGTGTGTTGTTTCACTGAAATAGACCTAATACTTTTATTGTTTTCTAAAAAGGTCTGGCTTAAACTTCATCTAGGATTCTCCTATTGATTGCTTGTATATTTATTGTATATTTATTGATTACTTAAAAGGATTGAGAACACTAAGTTTTAGCAAGGATGTTAAATCACTTCTGCAAATGTATGTATATATGGCAAAAATACAGTCTGTACTGTATTTATTGATGCTGATAAAAAAGAAAAGAAAAGTTTCACTTCAGTGAATTATCACCAGCATTGTGCTGGCTCACTCACCCATCTGCACCTTCTGCATGGCCACAAGAAAAGTGTGTCTGTACAGCAAGATCATTCTGGCTATACAGTGATAATTCAGCAGGTTCATATCTGGGGGAAGTGTTGCTGCCTGTTTGGTCCTTGCAATACAGGTGCAGCTGTGGACTCAAGCTCTGGTGGAGGGTGAATGTTTAGGGAGATACCGCCACGTTCTAGCCGTACGTTCTACAAACAGAGAGCCTGTCTGTGCACAATCACAAGCCATGTCAGTAGATACACCTTGCTTGTACCGAGTTGGACGTCCTTTTCTTTCAGAGCTGCCTTAATTCTTTGTGGCACACATTGAACAAGGTGCTGGAAACATTCCTCAGAGATGCTGGTCCATATTAACACGGTAGGATCCCACACTTGCTGTCCATCCATGATTTCGTCCAAAAGGTGCCATGTTGGATTGAGATCCAGTGACTGTGGAGTCATCTCATCTTCATGTTCAAAGAACCACTTTGAGATGATTTGAGGTTTGTGATGTGGTTCATTATCCTGCTGGATGAAGCCAGCAGAAGATGTTAGTATCGTGGTCATAAAGGGATGGACGTGGTCAGCAATAATACTCAGGTAGCCTGTGGTGTTTAAACAGCGCTCAGTTGGTACTAAGGGGCCCAAAGTCTGCCCAGGAAATATGCTCCACACCATTAAACCAGCAGCAGCAGCCTGATGCTGATGCAAGGCATGTATGGATCCATGCTTTCATGTTGTTCATGGCAAATTCTGATCCTAACATCTGCATGTTTGCAGCTGAAATCGAGACTCATCAGAACTTGTAAAGTTTTTCCAGTCCTCTGTTGTCCAATTTTGGTGAACCTGTGCAAATTTTAGCTTCAGTTTCCTGTTCTAAGATGACAGCAGCGGCACCCAGTGTGGTCTTCTGCTTTGTCATGTCATGCGTTCAGAGATGCTCTTCTGCATACCTTAGTTGTAACAAGTGGTTGTTTGAGCAGCTGTTGCCTTTCTATCAGCTCAAAACAGTCTGGCTTTTCTCTTCTGGCCTCTGGCATTTTTGTACAGGCAAAATCACTAAAATCATCTTTCTTCCCAATACTGATGTTTGGTTTAAACTTATGCAGATTTTCTTCACTAGGAAGTTTTAATAGTCAGAATGATAATCGTGTTTACTTAAACATAAACATCTTTTTTAAAAGCATTCTAAAGTGACAAAAATGGCTTTTCTGTAAGGTAAAGCAACACTAGTACAGAATAGAATACAGTTCTATGATTTATGTGCTAGTTGTGAAACAATTTTGCGTAGACGATGCAATGACTCATATGAACGGCATACTTTTCTTAAGGCTTTTTAAAAATGTTTCTTCACCAGTTCGAGGTTATTGAAAGAAAAACTAACATATCAGTGTTATTACTACGAGGTATAACGTTAGTTACGTTATGTGAGCTTAGGCATTTATACAGCATTAGCCACTGCTAACACCTTAGCCTGTAGAACTCAACTGATTTCACAACACCAAAGCCAGCTGACTCAAACTAAATCATAGTGTTTTTTTCAGGATAACATAAAAATTATAATACAGAGTGTTTCAAATAGATGGACCCAATTTGAAATCACTGTATCTTTGCAACCACGAATGGCCCAAAAATGAAACATTTACCACATGAAAGGGCAGGACATAGAGTTTTAAAAGACCACAACTAACCATTTGTAACTTTGTGTAGCTGTCCTGTGTTGCTATCAAAAATATACCACATTAAAATTGGGTCAATCTTTTTAAAACACCCTGTACTTTGGATGTTGTTAGTATGAACTGAAACCTGGAATTGTTTGAACAGATGTGGACACTGGTCTCCTTTGTGTACTTTGTTGCAGTGTAAGTATTTCCTCATTTGGTCTGAACAGCACATTAGCATTGTTTGCATGTTGCCTTTTGTGAATTATCGCTTCTTGGTCATCCGCCTTGAACGCAAAGTACTTCCAGTACCCGACTCTTCACTGTCTTTGTTATAAACAAGTTGGGTGGGGCTATCCCGGCAGCTGCACTAGTCACCATCGTCCACATGCAGTTTTTGCGGTGCTATTTGTAGTTTTTCCTGTGTTTGTGGGCATCCTTCTTCTTTGTTAGTATGAGGATAGACTATGATGTCCCTGTCAGTTCTAGAAAAATTAAAACCTTGGTACGAGACCATGCTCAGGAGTACCTTCTTCTTCTTCTTCTTCTTCTTTCGGCTGCTCCCATTAGGGGTCGCCACAGCGGATCATCTGCCTCCATCTCACCCTATCCCCTGCATCCTCTTCCCTCACACCCACCCTCTGCATGTCCTCCTTCACTACATCCATCAATCTTCTCTGTGGTCTTCCTCTTCTCCTCCTGCCTGGCAGCTCCATCTTCAACATCCTTTGTCCAATATATCCACTATCCCTCCTCTGAACATGTCCAAACCATCTCAGCCTTGCCTCTCTCACTTTGTCTCCAAACTTCTCAACATGAGCTGTCCCTCTGATGTACTCATTCCTAATCCTGTCCAATCCTGGTCACTCCCAGGGAAA
>VUQH01059780.1:0-17898 GCA_015106775.1 Etroplus canarensis | reverse complement strand
GAATGACCAGGTTATTCCATCAATGGATTTTTTCTTCCCTGATGGCACGGGCATATTCCAAGATGACAATGCCAGGAGTCATCGGGCTCAAATTGTGAAAGAGTGGTTCAGGGAGCATGAGACATCATTTTCACACATGGATTGGCCACCACAGAGTCCAGACCTTAACCCCATTGAGAATCTTTGGGATGTGCTGGAGAAGGCTTTGCTCAGCGGTCAGACTCTGCCATCATTAGTGCAAGATCTTGGTGAAAAATTAATGGAGCACTGGATGGAAATAAATCTTGTGACATTGCAGAAGCTTATCGAAACAATGCCACAGCGAATGCGTGCCGTAATCAAAGCTAAAGGCGGTCCAACGAAATATTAGAGTGTGTGACCTTTTTTTTTGGTGGCGACTTTTTTTTTGGCCGGGCAGTGTATAACCCAATTGTATCTCAAGTGGGCCAGACCAGTAAAGTGATTGCCTAATGACTTATAAAGAAAAACCACCTCCAAATTGTCCCCCTTTCTTTCAGAGTAAAAACGTTTAACTACACATTAAATTCCTGCAATGTCTTAATAAAAAGAAGTGCAGTCTTAAGAATACATTATCTGCATTAGAAAGAAATGTTGCTGTAGTGAAACTAAGAAATCCATGAGCACAGCTCATTGGGCTTACACTGTAAAAAATAAGGCTATCCTGTGATTTAAAAACAGTGTCTGTGAATTCACAGAAAATGTCCTATTTTCTACTGTGAAAAAATTGAAAATTCTATTTTAAATGGCAATAAAAAGGGACTTCTCTGTCAATAATTTGAATACTAAATAATAAAGAAAAAACAAATGTTCTTCCTTAATTTCTTACATTGATGTATGAGAGGCCATGGGGTGTGTATAGTATTCGTCAATGAGAATACTCTAAAACTGATGAAAATACAGTTAAAGGGCCATCATTTTTGCCCTCCTTATTTGAACTCATCCCATTTTCCATAGTTATCCAGTGTGTTAGATTAAACCTTTTGGTGGGCCGGTCCTTGCCCACAAGCTGTATGTTTGACACCCGTAAAGCACAGCATCAAAACACTGCCTACACAGGCTTGTACAGTAAGGAGTGAGCATGATGGGTGTATCGCTTACCCTTTTTTCCTTATCCTTGCCATGGTCCTGGGTTTTTTGAAGTTTGGTTTGTTCCTGAGCTTCTTTTATAGTTTTGAGATTCTTAGTTTTTATGTCTGTTATTGCATCATTTGCTTATGCTTATACTTTAGTTGAGCCTTGCCTGTGTTTAGTTATTTTATTCTTCAGATATAGCATGCTGTGTTTCTGTCTTTGCCCAGTTTGGCCTGTGTCTGTTCTCCCTGATGTTTCCTGTTTTCTGTTTTATTTTGTGACCAGTCTTGTCTCATGTATTATGTTCAGTTTTACTTCCTGCCCTTGATTGTTGCCACCTCTGCTCCTCTCCCTCCTGTTGCTTGTTTGCTTGTTAGTCTGTGTGTATTTATACCCCTGCTGCCCCCTGCATGTTGTCTCCCTACAACGATTAGGAGCTATTTGTGTCATGTTGTCAGCCAAGTTAAGTCAAGTTTTGGTTCCACCTTGCCCTATGCTATTGGTTTGGTTTGCATCCTTCAGTTGTTTATTGTTTGGACTTTGATCAGCTTTCTATTAAAGCTCACTTTGAGTTCTCCGCTCCACTTCAGTCTGTGAGTCTGCTTTTTGGGTCCACATTGTTCCACAAACTTGACAAGCCCGATGTGCCCATCAGTCAGACTGCATGACCTTTTTTCATTGCTCCAGAGTCCAACCTTTAAACTGCCAAGCAAATTAAAGTTTTTTTTTTTTTCTAAATGATTAGCCTCACTGATTTGTAATTTTCTTAAAGCGACCCAATTGTTTTGTCCCAATCCTATGATTTTTCTTCATGTGGAACTTACTTTTGCTCATAGTGCTAAATACTGCTGTTGATTCTTTATGATTGCACCAAACATTTAAGTGCTCTTCTATCATGACCATTCTCTTTTTTTTTCTGGCCACATTTCTTCCTTGAAGATGATGGTTCAACAATATCCTTCCAGGTTTTAATAATGTGTCGGACAGTTCTTAACCCAGTTTAAGTAGTTTCAGCAATCTCTTTAGGTGTTTACAGAATAGCATTTTTTCCGTGACCACAGGAAATGCCTTCCAACATAGGTGGTTAAGACATCAGAAGCTACTCACTGTATCAGTTAGGTTTAAATAACCTGGTTCCAGCCAAAACATATTATTCCCTTAAGTAATTATCGAAAAGAATGCTCTTGAGAACATCTTTCTTAAGTAAAGCCAGGTGGTGATTTTTTCTTTGGCCAGGCAGTGTATATAAGCTATGAGTGTACTCTCTTTAAGCAGGTTTTACAACTTGGCAGGCAGTCATCTTGTAACAGCTCCAGGCAAAACAGTTAAGGTTACTGATATAGCCCCAAAATAGGGGCTTAAAAAGCTTTTTAATTTTTGCAGTTATTCTGCTGCTACTGTCTTTGCAGTTGTCGAATCATCGTGTAGATTTATATTAAGGATTTTTTGATTCCTACGTCTCTCTCTTACAATGTGATTGGCTTGGTCAGATAGATAGATGAATAAAGCACATCTACAGCATGACATTTAGTTTTTAGACATTTAGGAACTTCCTGCTACATAAAACTACAACAAACCATATCACTGATTTTTGATATAATCTATGATGTCACACAGTTGTAATGCTTTATCGTAGAGAGGCAGGGTGAGAGGGTAAGAGAGAGAGAAAGTGTGATCATTGTTCCATGAAGTCTATTTTCTAGGTGAGCAGATATCCATCTTTCAGCCTTCCTCTGGGATTTTCCCAACCATCCTCGAGAGCTGTACAGTAATATCGGCCTGTCAGGTGAATGTGGGTGTTCTTTTTTTCTGTGTCCTACAAGAACAGGGACACAGATAAAAGAGAAAGCTTGAATGTTGGTGGTTTTTTTTCCTTTTTTAACTTAGAATGGGACCATTTTAAGCTTCTGGCAAGGGTTGAAATAATTTCTTTTCAGAGTAATATGTGGGTGATGGCGCTGAGTGATGGTGGAAAAGCTAAGAGAGACTGGCACAGGAAATTTTCTGTATTGAACTTATAAACATAGTCTGCCTTTTTTTTCAAATTTTAAACCTGCTTAATGCATTTCCTATTTGACTCCGCTCACCTTACTTTTGATTTCCTATCTTTCTTTGTTCTGCTGTGTAATTCTTATCTTAAGTGAAAATTTTCTCCTAAATTCTCTTTTTTTCTCATCCTCTCTTTCACTGCAACCTTTCTTTTCCTTTCCCTTCACCCTGATGTGGCTGGGCTGTCTCTTGATGCAGATTGGCAATATGAGGGTAAGAACATTCCTATTTTTTTCTTTTTCTCTTAGCTGTGTGTTCAGT
Source organism: Etroplus canarensis (assembly GCA_015106775.1). NCBI lineage: Eukaryota > Metazoa > Chordata > Actinopteri > Cichliformes > Cichlidae > Etroplus > Etroplus canarensis. The sequence continues at coordinate 14,496 of VUQH01059780.1, read as the reverse complement.
CACTGTGTTAGTTTATTAACCCCTGTCAACCCTACAGTGATGGTTATAGTGGGTCACACCTGTCAAAAAAGTGCTTTAATCTTTCCTTACTCTCAGTTCTCACTTTCCCTTACTCAACCTCATCTTTTTTATACTTCTCATTTCAATGATATAATTCCTCCGCTTTACCAAATAATTTCCTGTCATTGTAAAAGAAAAATGGGGTCGGTAAGCTACAGATTATATATGCCAAGCTTATCCTGATTTACTCTCTATACATGGGTTGCTGTCACCCTTCCAGCTTTTCTTAGTCATAATATCAAGCAAGTTTAAAAAAAGAGTCCCTCTTAATGCTTCCATTTAAGATATATCCCTTTTACAATAAAGGTAAATAGTTCACCGTTCAAAAAGTGAAACCTTAGACTGCATTAATAGTAACCTTAACCTCTTTTCTTTTTCACCTTTCTAGAATGTAAACTTTCCCGGTCGGGTCCTCCTGCTACTATAGTTGCCATAGATGAAGAAAGCCCCAATGGTAAAGTATTCATCTTTTGTGTTTCTTTATTTTATGCAACAATGAGATTTGAAAAAAGCTCTATGCTCAAGATGTGACAGACAACCACTTTAATATGATTACCACCTTTTATCATATGTTAGACAAACACTGTTAGATCATCTTGACCTTTAAGAGATGTTGATCAGAACAGCATGTGGTCTACACTCATTAATATTCATTAAGTCTGTGCCAGGTCATACTTGAAGTCTCATATTTATTATAGAATAGTCATATTAGGTCATTCAGTTTGAACTAAATCATTATGTATGAACAACAAAAACATGCCTGTGAGATACTCCAACTCAAATGTCAAGGAAGGTGGTGGACAGGCAGACTCAGCAGACAGGCTGAGTTCCCAGAGGTGAGTAGTTAATTTCGAATGCTCTCCGTGACATGTGAAAAACAACTCCAAAAATGACCTCATAACTGAAAACAAAAGGCACATGTTCTAGGCAACACAGCCTCACCTCTCCTCATCTGAAGCACCCTCTGAATGACTGTATATAGGGCTGTCAATAATCACCAGATTAGTTTGACTGGTACCAGTTACTTAAGCCAGTAAATCTACATACCAACATCAACATCTGAGAATCAAATAACACTCAGTGACTCATCACTAGCTCATTTACACGCCTAAATTAGAATTAGAATTATACGTCTTTGTTTTCATTGTACAAAGTATATAAAGAAATTTCCGAGTAGTCACACCTTCAGATACAAGGAGAAATGCAGTCATTTACATTTAAACATAAGAAATGTAAGTATAAAGAATATACATTTATAGATGTATACACACACATATACCCATATGTACTTAAATATATACACACATAAATATATACCTACATGTGTGTGTGCATTTATGTGTATATGTGTATATATAAAAAATTCCCTCCACTCGTCCTGTGTCTCTTTTTGTCCTTTAAGCTCTGGTCCTCTACCAGAGGCCTGGGAGCTCGAGGGTTCTGTGCAGTATCTTAGCTGTCCCTAGAACTGCACTCTTCTGGACAGATATCTTGGATGTTGTTCCTGGAATCTGCTGGAACCATTCTCCTAGTTTGAGGGTCACTGCGCCAAGTGTTCCAGTTACCACGGGGACCACTGCTGCCTGCACCATACACATCTTTTCTAGTTCTTCTTTCAGCCCTTGGTATTTCTTGAGCTTCTCGTGTTCCTTCTTTCTGATGTTGCCATCACTTCAGATTGCTACATCTATCACTATGGCCTTCTTCACTATTTCCTGGATTGTCTTTGGGGAATCTACACAGCCTGCACCTAGGGGATTGCCTGGTGTGTCAGGACTTGCCTTACTCTCTGCATATATTTGGTGTTTGAGGCTTCCCTATCGACCTCTTCATGGTTCATTTGTCTGTGGGATACCAAGGTATCTGTAGCTGTCCTCAATGGTTCCTATGCTACCTTCTGGTGTATATATAGTATTTAACAATTTTTTAAATGCTAAAATAAAACTCTTATTGTTATCCCTGAATTTTCAAATTTACTGTTCAGATCTACTGCAGTGAGTACAAAAGTGTTTAAAGTGCTCACCTATTTTGTCACAGTGACACTGGGCTTTTCTATGTGTGCAAAGATTATTTTTTATTTCTGTGTGGCCACATTAACTTCTGGCATTTTTGCTTGGCAATGTGATAGTGAGAACAAGAGCTTGGTTTTGAGGTGAAGCATGTTAATTATTAAGTTTTATAGGTGCTTGTTGGTGTATTGTGTTGCCTTTGGGTATAACAGGGCTAGCTGTTTCCCTGTTTCCAGAATTTCTTCACATTAAATGAACAGGTACAAATAGTATCTCATCAAAGTATTTCTATTACTTAGTATGAATTACAGTAATAAGTTCTTTTGATGGGGTGAAGTGAGCTATATCAAGGTTTAAAAAATTGTGTCTTCAGAGTGTGGTTTCTTGTGCTTTTGTCGGTATTTTTTTAGTTTAAACTAATAGATTTTAGGGATATAAAAACAATCTCTTCTCTTCTCTTCTCTTCTCTTCTCTTCTCTTCTCTTCTCTTCTCTTCTCTTCTCTTCTCTTCTCTTCTCTTCTCTTCTCCAACTGCATTAAAAGACTCTGCTGACTTGAATCAATGCTGCCCCCCCTTGTCCTATCATCAAAGTAAGATGTAAATGAATTAAAGCCTTCTGGTAATAAGCAGGGATTTAAGGAGAGTCTTTGTTTCAGTATCCCATGTTAGCCAAAAAAATTGGCGTTGTTCCTGCAGAACAGGATCGAGGCTACATCATCACTTTAAATTCCAGTCATTCTTTGTTGGAAAAGACTGTGATTTTTGGGCTCTGAGAGTTGTTCCTTGCCTCTGATGGTGGTGTCCTTTCTGCACTGGCAAGATCAGAGTGCCTCTGTGCAATTCTAATCAGTGCAGTGAGAGGAGGAGAGGTAGGCTAAGGTTAGAGAGAGACCGCCAGAGAAGAGTATGTATGCATCTTATTGAGAGAGAAAGAAGAGCAAGCTAGAGGGGGAAAAAGGTAGAGAGGCAGGGAGAGAAAGTGTGTGTGTGTTTGCATCTGTCTGTGTGTTTGAGAATGAGAGGCAAGGAGCGAGACAGAGTGAGGGAGAGAGAGGCAGAGGGAGGGGAAATGATATAGTGGGAGAGAGAGGTGGTTACGTGGAGCAGCACCCCACTTCATCAGGCAGCATACGGCAGCCCTGCAGTGCGATCACACAGTATGGGTATGGGGCTATGAGATCGAGAGAAAGAAAGCAGAGAGAGACCAGAAGGGGGGAGTTGAAAAGAAGAGCTTGAGGGATTTGCACGGATGAGAAGGGGGGATGAACACTGAGTCTGTTGGCTGTCGTGGATGTGAGAAGGACGTGGCGGCAGTGGCTGAGCTTGAGGCAGATCCGTGGTCTCCTGTGTAGAAGTAGCCGGCGTCAGGACGCTATGCCCTGTGAGCAGTGAGGGGTAGCGCGAGCGAGCCAGGAGCAGCTGCTGTGACTGCATCTGCACTGCCTGCGTGTCTCAGACAGGCAGGGGATGCAGCAAACCTCTGCCCTGAGCACAGAGGCTGCTAGCTGCACCCAGCGAGGAGAAGAACCAGGTGGGCTGGGGAGGGAGTGGGGGGCGACTGCCTCAGGAAGGAGCTAGCTTAACCTGCACCATGGTCCCGCAGTGATCCTCGCTTCAGAGTCAAGAGGCTCACCTGCCGTCTGTTGGATCTGAACCTGGATTTACTGCTTTGAGAGATGAGAAGCACGTTCTTTGGCTTAGCCGCACAGCCAGCAGCCTGCTGAAAAGTGTGAATGCTGGGCAGCGCAGGGAGCACTGGCACTACCAAGGACACTGAGCTTTTTTCCTCTGGCAGACAGCTTACCTGGAGCTTTATCAAGGAATCGAAACTTGGATTTTATTATGAATTGAGGAGTTTGGCATCAGCACACTGTGGAAATCCTAAGCCAACGTTTCTTTGATGTAGGATTTACAATATGTCTACCTGACCCTACTCCGTGTGGCTCTGGAGTAAGGACGAAATATGATTTAAGCAAATGTGTATTCCATGATCAAAAATAACATGAGTACCTCAACAGTACTTTAGAATGCTGCTACCTTCATTGTATGAGCCTTGTCCTAGCTCTCAAAGAGGTTGACCAATGAAGCCATGGGACTCAGCCAGAGCTTTACAAGTATGTGGTGAAAACCCTGACAAATTCATTTTGGGGGAGCTAAATATTTCTGTGTTACATCCTGATGGAGAAGTGTCTGATTTTAGAATAAATGACAGAGTTATTTTTAGCAGAGTAAATCATGTCTGGTATATGAAAATGTCTTATTTAGTGAAACATAATTTCCATTTCCCCTCAGCCTGAAAATGATCTAGTCTCTCGACTTATAGTTGTGTATTGTAATGATTTTGGACTAGCTAGGCACTTGTTTTTACACTTGCTCATCTGCTCACTAAAGGAATGCTTAGTGAGCCCTGTTTGTTGGAAGATGCTGTAGTGGCTCCGTCCAACAAAACTTAACAGTACAGAGCTTCAGATGGGCTTCCTTCCCTGCACTACCTCCACCCTTGCCTGACATTTCTAGTCAGTCACACTAACACCAGTGGGTGTATATTAGCCTAGTCAGTCCCCTGCAGGGCTTGAGTGGTGCCTGCAGCACTTCCTGTCCTCCTCCTGTGTTTGAGTTTAGCCGGGCCCCCGCCTGTACTGTGGGAGCCCCTCACCCCCGGCCTGGACCCTGTCTCCCCCCTACCCTGCCTGGTGCTGCTGCACTCGGCTCTGCTTCTGCTGGCCGAGGATGATGTGGCAATGCCATGTGTCGTCCTCTGAGTGCCGCTGCTACCGGCTGAACGGCTTCTCCCTGCTGAAGCGCTTCCCTCTCTCGGCAGATGGGGCCTGTGGTAAAGCCCTGGACCAGCCGGTGGGAGAGTGGCTGGAGCACGTGGGGCTGCCGCAGTACGAGAGCAAGTTCCTGCTCAATGGCTTTGACGACCTACGATTCATGGTGAGTCACCTGCAGCATGTCATCTCAGGGGTCAGTTCCACTTTACATCACCCTGTCTCTCCCCCTGTCAAACAAGCTGCAGTCTTTTTATGTCACCACTCTGCTCTCTCACCCCCTGCTTGTCACTTAGTCGCTCCACGCCCCCTTATTTCTATCTCTCACTCACCCTTCCACCCTTTCTCCTCCGTTATAACACTTTCTCCTCTCCCCTTCATAACTCCTCCTCACCTCTGTGCAGTGCATGACCCGGTGAAGATTTATGGGTCCTCACTGAATCCCTTTAAAGAGTATGGGCTGCCAGCAATGGGAAGACAAATGGCAACCAAAATCTATTAACTTTTTCCCAGCATTCCCAGTCATGCTATCTCATTAACTGTGAAATTCAGCAGTCCCTTCCTCCTCCTAATATTGAATCTCCTGATTTACAACCACTGCACTTGACCTCTGTGTAGATGCAGTCAGTTAACCAGGACAAAAATCCCTAATACAAATACACCATATTTTGTCCGCAGTACACTTTGCATGGTTGCTCACCATATCTTATGAAATCCTCCGCTCATTATGTTCTATACTGTGCTTGTGGTGAGACAGTCTTGCAATAACTGCACAAGGGATGATTACATTGCAGCAGCATGCGCTTATGCTTTGTTTTTATACTTGTAGGTATCAGCATTGCATTACACATGTTTGCATGCAGACTTCTATTTTAGTTATAAATTTACTATTTAACCAGTAAATAAACGATCGTAACATGATTGGAGTGATTAGTGTTTCTGAAAAAATTATTGACACATTTTGCACAAATGCTTTGGGGGTTTTTTTTACATGCTTCAGGCAGATTCTAATATTAATATATTCTTACTACAGCTCAAATGACGTCCGCAGTTGGACTAAAAGCGTTATCGTGTTTCCCGTAAAAAACGTTGCAAGGAAACTTGATATTTCAGTTGACAGTGATAGTAGACAACCCCATTAAATTTTACATCAGTTGGGCATGTTTCTCTAAAAACATGGCTACATGCTGTAAATAAGTAGGCCTGAGGGTAAATGTGGACATGTCTCAGGCCACAGAGCTGCATTAGCACCGTGGGTTATGTGTTGCATCCGTTTGTCAGAACAGAGCTCAGTCAAGTGAGACCAGTGAGCTCAAAAACAAAATTGGTTGTAATCACAAAGTGTTATAGTTTAGCAGTGCTGCTCTCTGTTCTGATTTTTTTTTCTTTGTGGGAGGGCATGCGATTGCAATGCAATAGGAAGCCACAAGAACATGTGACCACTCCTATTATGATGATTCAGATTTGTAATTGTTTATAAGCTAACACAAAGGCAACAGGAATGTACTTGTTAAAAGTAAAGGAATAAAGTATTTGGTAGGCGATGCTTACAGCTACACTAATACATGATTTATCTCCTGAATGAAACACTGGTGGGAATTAAATTTAAAGTCATTTGGAAACTGAGAGATTTAGAAATGCCACTACATGATTTGTACGTCAGAAAATGGGGACTAGTTGTTTTATTTCAGTCATAAAAATGCCTAGCAAAGCACATATTAGGGATGTGTTCATCTAACTATTCTCCTGACTTCACCTAAACTCAAATCTCTGTACCTTACTGCACGTGATTCAAGGGAATGAGTTGTGTGGCACTAAAAATTGAGTTGGTTTCCCAGCAAGATTGATCAAATCTAGCCAATAGATAAAACACTTGTTTATTGTTTTTTCAAGTTTGTAGGAGCCAGACTTTCTTGTAATGTTTTAAAATGGTTTTGAGTAATAGCTCTCCAGGTTTTCTGAAGGTCTTTTGAAATTTTTTTCTTTGGACATTGGCTGCTTTTTCACTCATATTCAGCGCAGTCCTTTTGCCTGACCATTTTTGGAGGAAGGTTTTTGTTTATCAGGTCACTTAAAACTGACCTTTTAATTATTCAAGTGTAAAAAGGCACCCAACACAAGGGATGAACCAGTGTTGTCTACACAACAGATAATTTAACGAAAAAAAAAACAGTTTTAAATATTTTAAGGCACTTTACTAACAGTGTGTTTCAAAAACACATAATTGCTTTATTTGACTTTTTGAAAAATTTCAAAGATAACATAGTTTGATAAGCTTAAAATAGTATTTTTGGACCAACAAGATGATTCCCAAAGAGCTATTAGACAAAAACATGGCATATCTTGAGATAGTGGGCTGTGTGCCCTTAAAAACATTTGAAAAAAGTGGACAAGCGGAGGACAGAAAAAGACGTAGTAGGCCTAAAAAGAAGTCTACAACAGGTGAACACTATCTGAAAGTCATCTCCTTATGAAACAGGAAAAAATATAGCAAAGACCTGACAGAGGACCTGACAGATGTATCTGGCCCTTCATTTGGCCCATTTACTGTTTGCTGAAACCTCATCAGAAATGGTCTCAATGGAAGGGTGGCTGTTGAGAAGCCATTCTTAAGGAAGGGAAACGGGGAGTAAAGGCTGAGGTAAGAACTGGACTGATAATAATTGCTAACAGGTCTTATGGAGTGATGAATCCAAATTTGAAATATTTGGTTCAAATCTTTAACGGTATGTACAGAGGAGGTCAGGAGAGAGGTACAACAGTGTGCCATCTGTAAACACAGAGGCTCTATCATGGTTTGAGGCTGCATTTGGTATTGGGGATCTTGTCAGAATTGATAGACTTATAAACACAGAACAGTACAATCAGATTTTGATCCCTCATCTGGAAAGTGTCTGATAGGCAGTGGCTTCATTTTCCAGTATGACAGTGATCCCAAATACATAATGCCAATGCAGTAAAAGCCTGCCTGAATAGAAAAAACACACAATGGAACACTATCAGTCATGGATTGGCCTCCCCAGAGCCTGGACCTCAACATTATTGAACCAGTGCGGGATCATCTTGACAGAGAAAAGGCAGCCAACATCAGAAGAACAACTTTGGAATTAATGAAGACCACTTAAAGAAATTACAAGAAGGCTTGTCTAAAAGAGTTCAGGCTGTGTTGAAGAATAAAAGTAGTCATACCAACTATTGACTTTCAAGCTCTGTAGAGTTGTACAAACTTTGTTTGTGCCTTATGTACAGTATTTCCTTTAATGATTGCCCATGCTTCAATAAACTGTAGCATCCATTTCCCATTTTTATAGGAAAATATGAAGGAATGAGGGGTGACTTGAGACTTTTCCACAGTCCTGTCTTCAGTTGGTGAAGAAATCTTGTAAATCCATTGTTCCTATACATCACTTCTTCTTACTGATTGGTTATTTTCCCCACAACAGCCAAATACAACCATAGGTAGTAAAATAAACACCAAACTTAATTGTAAGCAAAATCTGTGCCCATAGAACATTTTTGTAAATATTTTTTTTGCCCAAAACGTAACAGTTATCTAGAGTAGATTTAGAAAACATAAAGCAGCCCTGCTGTCTGATTGGTTTTGAAGAATCCATGTTGATCAAGATTTCCGGGATGTAATTTGATGAGGACTTGGGTCATTAGGCATTCTGATGTTCATTTTCATGCCACAACTAATGTGTCTTCTGGACTTGATGCATCAAGGAAATAAATCATTAGCTTCACAAGGCAAATTAGCCACGGATATTTACAAGGATGTGGAGGTTGCAAACAAGAAGAAAGGTCAGAGTAGTCAGGCAGGGATTGTGAATGTTTAATATTGTGCCCTTTTGAATTGTGCCAGACTTACTTCAGATGTGATCAATCTAACTGAATATCAGAAGTTAGTTGTGGGATTCGATGCAAACACGGGTAAATTGATCAGCAGTTGGCAGTGCTGTGGCTCATTTTCAATTCGCTGTCATGTTTGGATTCATTAACATAAGGACACCGTATTTAGGAATAACGCAGTGGAGCCCAAAAGAACGTGTGGTGATATTTAGCCATTTCTGGAATCACTTCATATAAAAAGAAGATCAGAGTAAACCCAGAGCAGATTTTATTTTAAACACTGTATCATTTGTAAGCCTAGAAGGGATTGAAAGCTCCTCTTACTCTAATTCTGCAGTGATAAGAGTCTCAGCATGTGAGCCTTACTGTACCTACAACCCACCACTGTCATAACTTAAGACACACTGTACAGTGCTGCTTGGAAAGTTTCCTTGGGCCCGCCCACCAGAGCACGAGAGCAGGGACTCACATGAGTCGGCAAGGCTCCCTGCATGTGATGATTGCTCTGAGATGCAGCTTTTGAGGGATCATAAATTATGAACAGCTGTGTGCCCATTCTCATAATTTTTACACGATGATAATCATTTTTGCGCTACCAGAAGTGGGGCGCCCGTGGCTTTCATTCTCTTTGGCCTTCTTACCCGCACATTTCATTTGACTCAAAAATATGCACAATTTCTTCTTTTTTCATAGCTTTCGTGCTCTAATGTCCAAACTGATATTGTCTAGTGGAGAACATGTTAGAAGTTCTGCATCATGCATTTACATTGCATCTCTCTCTCATTAACATTGCCTCAGACTCTGCAGTCCCCTCATTTTTGAATACCATAATGTTGAACTGACCATAAAGACTGGACTGCATAAATCTTTTATTCTTTATTATTTCATTGTTGTGCACATTTTAAAAATGACAAATTCTTCTGTGGGATAGAGCAGTAGAGCAGTTCTAATTCAGTGTTGCCTTAACTTAGTGCATTTAGTGAGATGAAGGACTTCTACCATGGCTACATCTGCAAGTCGTATCAGATCAAATCAAACTACCATAGCTTATAAGCTATGTAAGAACTGAACCATACATTCCTGTCACATGTTTCAAATGCAGCATGAAATAACAAGATTGCATAGTCTCCCGAGGCATCATCAAACTTCTAACTGTGTTAATAAAATTGGAGGATCTATTTTGGGCCTCTCTTACATCAGACCCTGCTTCATTTTGACCTTTTATTCTTGCGATCAGTGAGTAATCTCCCGACTGCACCCTGATAGAGGGCTGTGAATCTTGCTGCATTGTGCTCTGAAACCAATCCAGTGAGAGCAGATTGAGTAAAGACTACAGAACATTTTAACATTCTTGGCCAGAGAGAATCAATCTGCAGCAGTCCTCAGGGAAAAATGCTTAGCTCTTCATTTTCATGGTTCTCCTTGTATTTATATTCCTACCTATAAACCAGTATAAGAGGACGAAGCAGCAGGAGCTGTGATTTGAATATGAACTTCTACGCGGAAAAGGAAAGAATTTGCTTGTTAAAGATTTCAAGATGTGGAAGACAATTATTGCTCACCATTTCTGCATCCTAAATTCTAAAATAGTCTCACATTGTGGTGAAATATTTTAATTTCCTATTGGACTGTTTGGTGTCCCTGGATGAAACCCAGCAGCAAAGGGATCCTGGAGATGCAGCTGCAGTTATGAAGGCTTTGTTCCTGCTGAGTCGCACCAGATCAGATTGATTACTCTTGGCATGCACAATTTATTTGACTTCATTGTCCTCCTACTCTTGTGTCAGAGATGTGCATATTCTGCAATTGTGTGCATGTTGTGTAAGTTAAGAGCAAGTGCGTATTTGTTCAGTCACAGTTTTGGCCTGGCAGTAAGGCTGTGGAACAAGTCATAATAATTTTATTGACCAGAGTGGGTATTTTTTTGCAGAAGTGTATATGGATATACTGTAAGATAAATGATTTCTCTTGTATGCTATTGTACTGTATTCCCATTTCCATACTGCATTTTGTCCATGTGCTTGTGTGTATGTGATTGTTTGCATATATGTGTGTCTGATGACTATGCCTTTGTGTGTGCCTGCGTGTGAATGTGTTTATTTGTGTGTCTCTCTTTTGTGTTTGTGCACATGCAGGGAAGTAACGTGATGGAGGACCAGGATCTCAGAGACATGGGGATCACTGATCCAGGACACCGAAAGAAAATCCTCCACGCGGCACGCAGCCTGCCCAAGGTACTTAACATCTGAAGTTATCCTCAGCACTGAGGGAGAGCAGTGACTGACAGGGCCTCAGAAAAAAATAAACCCAGGTACTTTAATAACAATAGCAGATAAGCAAAAAATAGTTAAAGGTGACAAAGTTGCCCTGATACGTGTTAGTGGTTTGAAGGAATATTCATACTGTCTGTAGAGTGGATTATCCTTCAAGAGATCAAACTGTTTTAGTGACCAAAATGACAGTGGGATTACTTAGGACCCTGTTATGTTTTATACGGGAATACTTTTTTTAATGCCTCTTTGTTTTTGTCATACTTATGCTGCTTTCTTTGATACACTCACTGGACACTTTATTAGGTATACCTTGCTAATACTGGGTTGGACCTCGTTTTGTCTTGAGAATGTCCTTAATTGTTTGTGGCATAGATTAAACAAGGTCCTGGAAATATTCCTCAGCGGCTTTTGTTCATATTATCATGATAGCTTCACAGATGCAGATTTTTCAGCTGCACATCCATGATGCAACTCTCCTGCTCGGCCACATCCCAAAGGTGCTCTGTTGGATTGAGATCTGGTGACTGTGAAGCCCATTTGAGTAGAGGGAACTCATTGTCATGTTCAAGATCATTTCATATTTAAAATGATTATCCTGCGAAAAGCAGCCATAAGAAGATGGCTAAACTGTGGTCATAGAGCAGCAATACTCAGGTAGACTGTGGCGTTTGTCAATGCTCGATTGGCAGTAAGACACACAAAGTATGCCAAGAAAATATCCCTAACACTGTTTTACAGCCAACAGCAGCCTGAACTGTTGGTACAAGGCAGGATGGATCCATGCATTTATGTTCTCTCACCATATTACGACCCTACTGTCTGAGAATCGCAGCAGAACCCGTGAATCATCAGAACAGACAACTTTTTCCAGTCTCCTATTGTCCACTTCAAATGGTAGCCTTGGTTTCCTGTTCTTCGCTGACAAGAGGGGCACCTAGCATGGTCTTCTGCTACTGTAGTCGATCTGCTTTGAGGTTCGATGTGTTTTATATTCGGAGATGCTCTTCAGCAGATCTTGCTTGTAACGAGTAGTTATTTGATTTACTTTTGCCTTACTGTCACTTCAAGTAATTTGGCCATTCTCCTCTGATCTCTGGCATTTTCTTTTACTAGAAAACTGTCACTCAATGGATATATTTTCTTTTTCAGACCAGTTTCTTTAAATCCTAAAGATGGTTGAGTGGGAAAATCACCATAGATCAGCTTCTGAAATATTCAGACCAGCCCTTCTGGCAGCAGCAACCATGCTATATTCAAAGCTACTTAAATCACCTTTCATTCTCATTCTGATGCTCAATTTGAACTTTAGCAGGTCTTGACTAATATGGCTACATATCTAAATGTGTTAAGTTGCTGTCACATGATTCAGTAACAGTTGTTACCCATTTCTTCTTACAACAAGATTTTTTTCTTTTTATCTCTAATAGAGAAAAAAGTTAAAGATTAATGTATTTTTGAGTAAATTATGTTTTACACTATGCTAGTATCATTTTAGCATTTAAATGTTGACTCTCTAATACTTTAACCAGCAGGAATTACAATGATTTAAGGCAGTTTTTTCATCCTTTGTTGCTTCATTTTTCTCTTACAAATGAGATCACAATGAGATTAGAAAAACGAGATTATCATGAAATTTAACAGTTGTAACTGTGAAAAAGAGCCCAATTATAGAATAATTACTGACAGTTTACAATTTCCATGGAAATGAAATAAAAAATTCATACACACACACACACACACACACACACACACACACACACACACAGTATATGTGGACCAGTTCCTGTTAAAACCAACTAAAAGTTTTTGAAGTAGTTTAATAAATTCTTAGTAGGAAACAATTTTACAATTACAGATATCACATCTGCGAATACACGACCATATATACCGCTTGGTCACTTGAAGGTTAATAAAGACTGACCTACTGTATATTACATAGATCTGCTGTTTCATTAAAAACACTTGCAGGCACCAGAATTGACCCTGTGTCTTCAGATATGGCTTAGTTCTTATGATATGAATTCAACCACATCATCAGGGGTTTTGTTCCATAATGACATGATGGCATCATGCAGTTGGTGCAGATTTGTTGGCAGCGTCTTCATGGTATGAATCCAGTTCTAGTTCACAAATGTGCTGGATTGGATTGAACTCTGATGACTGTGGAAATCATTTCAGTGCATTCAGAACTCATTGAGTCTCATTCAGTAATGTGTGCATAGTAATTAAACATTTGCATGAGCCAATTTTGGTATTGCCACTTTGTGCACCTTTGTGAATTCGAATATTTTTTAATTGCATACAGCCACATGGAGGAATCAAGAAAAATAAATTTCTCCAAAGAGTTGATGATGGTTTGATATTATTATTATTAAAAATAACATACAACTGTAAAAAAATTGTACGCATGGTTTAAGCACAGATTTTTGTGCAGTATCTTGAATGTTACATCCAAGAAACAATCTGAGATTATTTTAGGTTTTTGACAGAGTGCACTGCTAACAGTAGTGAGAATCAATTTGTTTGTACTGTGATCATAAAGGGATGGATACAGTCGGCAGCAGTACTTGGGTAGGCTGTAGTATTTGAAATAGATGCTAAAAAATCATCCCCACACACTTGCACACTATCACCGCTGGCAGCCTGATTTGTTAATACAGGAAAAGAATGATCAAGCCTTTCATTTTGTTGATGCCAAATTCTGACCCTACCATTAGACTGTTGTAGCAGAGCATAATATTGTATAGTTTTGGTGAGTTTGTGCTAACTGTATCATAGCGTTCCTGTTTGTAGCTTACAGGAGCGTCTCCCTGTATGATCTTCTGCCGCTGTAGCGCATCTGCTTCAATGTTTGTCATATTGTGTGTTCAGAGATGAGTAGTATTTGAATTACTGTTGGCTCTCTCTTGGTGTGCTATTCTTTTTTGTATCTGCCATTGACAAGGCATTTTTGCCCAGAAAACCCCTGCTCACTAAACTTTCTTTTCAAAAGTTTGTGTGTGTTTGGAAAATCTCACCAGACCAGTACTTTCTGAAATCTAAGACCAACCAGAAAAGTCAATGCTTTTCCTAGTAATGTATGTAAGTAAATTTTATGTATATATATCACATTTGAAAACAAAGTGCTTTACAACAAAAGAAATACTTCAAAAGTTGATTCTGTTTATCTGGACGTAAAGTTTCCGTGTGAGAAACGTTTCATCACTCATCCAAGTGACTTCTTCAGTCTCAACTGACTGTAGGTCTCCCCAACCTTATAAACAGTACATTTGCATAATGACCGGAGCTGACATCAAGGTCCGTTGATCAAGGCCCACAAAAATCAAAGGCCATTGATCAATGGCCGAGTACCATCCACAAAGAGTTGGGGAATGGTTGCAATCACAGCGTTGTAAGATGGCGAAAGATGTACCCTTAGACCCCCTCCTCGATTCAGAGACGGTCTTTCCCTTTTCACGTATATGGCCTCCTTGACTCCCCGCTCAAACCAGCGTTCGTCCCTATCCAGGATGTGTACATCTTCATCATTGAAA
>VUQH01059777.1:0-13067 GCA_015106775.1 Etroplus canarensis | reverse complement strand
AAGATGGACAGAGGTTCAGCAATCTGCCACAAACTGTGGAGCAACTTCACAATAATGAACCTCAAGACTTTGAATCTTCCATCATCTACAGTACATAATATCACCGAAAGACTGAGAGAATCTGGAGACGTCTCTGTGACCAAGGGACATGGCTGAAAACCACTACTGGATGCATCCAGCTTGTTATTGCCTATGGTTCTGGCAACCTGCACATCTGGAAAGGCTCCATCAATGCTGAAAAGTAGATACAGTTTTAGAGCAACATCTGCTCCCCTCCAGACCACGTCTTGCATATTTCAGCAAGACGATGCTAAACCACATCCTGCAGCTATTCCAACAGCATGGCTTCATAGTAGAAGAGTCCGGGTGCTGGACTGGCCCACCTGCAGTCCAGACCTCTCACCAACACAGAAGACCCAGGACTGTTGAGCAACTGGAATCCTATATGAGACAAGAATGGGACAACATTCCTGTCCCACAGGTCCAGCAGCTGGTCTCCTCAGTTTTCTCCGTTCTTTTGTGAGTAAACTATTAGTTTATGAGATTTGTAAATCCCTGCATTGTGTTTTATTCATATTTTATGCCTTGTTCTCGGCGCCCCCCTGTGCCACCCCCATTTAAAACATCCTGGATCCAGCCCTGCCTGACTGAACCATCTTTCCCTCCCAGAAAGGATCTGTTCTCCTTCCTGGTGATGCTGCTGAGGACAGTGAGTGCTGCACGTGCAAACTTTTTATTCAAAAAGAAAAAAAGACGACAGAAAGGTGGAGCAGGGAGGCAGCAGCAGCAGCTGTAGCACTCCTCTGAGCACCAACAGCTTACAACTGTCCTGTGGAGGCTGCTCCATTCATGCTCTGGGCATTGTTTTCTGTGTGTGTGTGTGTGTGTGTGTGTGTGGAGAACAATGGGGGCAAAGCATCAAGAAGAGAAAAGAAGAAAAGGTGGGGGTGAGCACAGGGGGGAGTGGAGGGACAAGTGTGAGGTGCCTCCCCTTCTTCTTTCAGGGTGAGGTTGGAGGAGGAGGATGGAGGCACAGCAGATTTTAAAAAATGCACCGATTTCCCCCTGCAATCTACAGCAGCAACCCCGGATGTTCTCCAGGTTTGTTTAAAACCATTTCCACGGTGCGTCACTTACCGTACGCCGGCCAGCACCGATGTAGGTTCTGTCTGAGCATTATTGTTAACGTTCGGGGCTGAAAAATGGGCGTGCCAAAACTTGCAGTTCCGCTAATTTGAGGCTGGCTCCAAAAACAAGCCACTCCCCAGAGATTCCCGCGTTAAAATGTTCAACTTTACAGCAGAAATAGTCACGTTGTCACGTTGTGCCGATGCAGCTTATTAAGGCTTACTAACCTGAAAACTCAAACCTTTTCGCTTTGGTGAAGTTTGATGACACAAATAGCCCAAACCAACCAACCAAACAAACAAACAGCACAATCAATCAACTAGCTGATCAACTAATTAACCGGCCAACCAACTATTCAACCAACTAATTAAGCAAATGACTAAACAACCCACTAACCAAGCAACCAACCAGCACAAGCAATCAACCAACAACCAACCAACCAGCAAAAGCAACCAACCATCACAAGCAAGCAAGCAAACAACCGAACAACCAACCACCACAGTCAATCAACCAGCCAACTAACTAATCAACTAATTGACCAGCCAACCAACTATTCAATCAACAAATTAAGCAAGCAACCAACCAACTAATCAACCATCAACTAACCAAATCACTGAACAACAACTAATCAACCAACCAACCAACCAACCAACAATGAATCAGTCAGCCAAGCAACCACCAATGAGTCAATCAATCAACCAACCAATTGATCAACCAAGCAACTAACCAACAACTAACCAATCAAACAGCTAATCAACCAACTGACTAAGCTGCTAACTATTTATCCAACCAAGCAACTAACTAATTAGGCAACTGATCAACTAAGAAACCAACTGATCAACCAACCAACTAACTAATCAAACAACCAACCAGACAACTGGGCAACCAACCAGCGATGAACAGACAAATTTTGGCCACCACAATGTCAAGAATCTAATGAAAACAATATGTTTACAAAAATATTGAGCCACAACTCTTAATTTTTGAATTCAGGTGTTTCATCCCGTTTCGTTCCCACAGGAACATAAAAACCAGAACCACGATAAAAATACATAAATAGACGCAGAAACAGCACTTACAGATCACCAGAATGCAGGAAGTGGTGTCTTACATTTAAAATTTGCATTCAGTAGAAACAAAGGAACGTTGTTATTTTTTTATTGGGGCTCTTTGATGACTTCCATATACTATTTATCATGTCTACATCAGATGCAATTTATGCATCTCAACCAGAATATTTCCTGAACCTTAACTGCACTGAATTTCTAAAAACAGAAAGTTGTTGCAACGTGACGTTTGGAGGTGATATTTCTGTCTGATGATAGGACTGGTTTTACAGCTTTCTGACTGTGTTTACATTGTTTAATGATCAGCAAACAGACACTTTGAACTTTACTGTAGGTGGTGTAACACCTCAGTTATGTGGGAGATTCATAAGAAACGTATCACAGACTTGACTTGACAGACAAAACATGAAAAAGAAGCCAAGAAAGTCATTGTTAAACACTGAATTCATAATGACTGAAAAACAAAACTAGAGATATTCAGTATGAGCTTAACAGATATGAGTAAATATCTATTTAAAAACAAACCTATGCTGCTTAGCTCTGGTTTCAGAGAGGTTTTTCTCTCTTGGCTCTGTATGATGTCATAGAGTGCAGATATCTCTAATATGGTCATCTCAGGCAATGACTGTAGAAAACATGGACGACGCGGTGCCGCTTCCTCCCATTGTACGAAGGTGAAGCCAAAATGTTCCATTTGTGGGACCTGCCATCTTGCACTTTTGGATTCAAAGGGGCGGCGTGACACAGAACACGCCTTCCAAACAGATATACACCAGGTTGGCAGTCAGAACTGCCAATCGTGACGTTACACCCCAATTTCAGAGCATCGGATTAGTCATTTAAAAAAACGTAACTTCCTAGCAAACATGGTTGAAACCATGACGTTAACGTCAACACCGCCACTAGTTAGAGATGGTCGTGGTACGACTGCAAAAACCGATTCAATGTTCAGTGTTACACCGTCTCGTACAGTGTAAGAAATGCAGATTGCACGGAAGGACTTAAATGCATCTTTCCTTTTATTTTGTTTTTTTCCTCACGTTAGTCCACGGTTGCGTACAGATGTCCACGTTTTCTTCACGTACGGAGACTACTCTTACCGCAGCCTGTCTTTTTAAAAAACAAACACTTTGAAGCAATTTGTGGTTATGCACATCTGGCTTCACTTTTACTACATCTTACAGCAAAATCACAGAAAATTTTTGAGCATGCTCAAAATTTCCGATGAATGCTGGCGTATGGCTCATACGTCCCGCTTACGTGGCCCATAAGGTATGCGATCGTTGACACACATTCACACACGTTACTTGTAAGTTACTCATAAGTAGAAATACGTGGCGATAATGTTCAGTGTACCCAAACCTTATCTCTAAGCTATGAGTAGTGTTTTGAACTTATGCGTAACTTATAGCGAACTTATCTCCAACACATATTGACATATTTGACGCGTTCTGGACGACTACACAACTTACTGAACGTGTTTCTAACGTACAGCTACCGTATAATGGCGTATTGGCTGAGAGTAGGTGTCGACCACGGACGCAGCTATGATGTCACTGACAGCGCCCGAGAGGCGTTGGAGCCTGCATCATCTCCATCACAGGGTGAGCGAGGGTGAGGGTGATGATGGTTCCTCCATGCGTCCACAACCAGGAGACTTCTTGGCAGCGTTCTTCCAGTTTCCTGCGTTTCTTCAGCCTGACGGTGATGTTGATACTGTGACTAGCCTACAACACGATAAGCATTCTTTGGTATAAGTTATCAAAACGTTCTATGTAAGTTACTAAAATGTTATGTATATGTCCATAGTTTTTAAAAAACCATCATAGTTCTGCGTATGCTAGCGTTTCAGAGAGGTTTTGATGCGTCGGCATACGCTGGTTAAATCGTAAAGCTGTGACGGGGGCTTGAGTACAGGAGTCCCGCCCACCTGCTGTTCAAACTTGTTTTGTGATGAGGGGCAGCCAATCATAGGAAAGGAAAAGTGGGCTTAAAGTGGGAGGAGCTTACACAGCTTGTTTTAGAGGATAAAATGAGAGGCTCTACGAATATGGATTATTGTGAACTGTGAATTCAGCAAAGCTGCTCTTGCAGAGTCGGAGAATAAAAATATGCCGCTGGAACCGAGCAGAATGAGTCCATTTTAAGCTAGCTCAACGACCCAGCTCTGCCTGTTAAGATTTCTCATTTTCCTCTCTCAGTCTTTATGGTTTCCGTTACAAAACAAGAGAGGTGGAAAAATGGCGAAGCAATCCCAGGCGTTTTCATTTTGCTGCTCCTCAACAGACGTAAGAACACCATGAGCACAAGACCCACACGGGCTGGAAGTCTGACAAAAGACGGACGTCATCAGCGTGATGTCAAACGTTGACTTATTTTTACCAGCAGACTGTTCTGAACACTAAGTTTCACAGCGTTTTTTCTGCACATGGATCTGTGTGATGTCACAGAAAGTGAATCTGAGGCACGCAGAATCCCCGCCCACCTGTTGCTTACAAAGGGCAGCCAATCAGAAGAAAGTTAGGACTGGCGTAAGACAAAGATTCTTTTGAACTGCAAATCATGCAAAACTGCTGCGCCAGAGTCCAGGAGTTTAAATAAGGAGCAGAAGATGATCAGAACAAGTTCAGTTTAAAAAAACAACCCTGAAAATGAGAAGAAGGACGTCCCCGCCAGAGGTGGACACAGCTGGGACTCTGCAGAGCAACCAGACTGTCTGCTCCAGCGCTCAGCACGTCAGCTGTGGCGCATTTTGTTGTTTGCAGATCAATAACGGGCAAAGAAGAAGCGGTTCAGACGTCTGAAGCGTCTGAACACAGAACTCGCCAAACACGGCGCAGACAAACACTGACCCTTTGTAAAGAGACATGGAGGAGCGAGCCGAAAAGAGACGTGTCGCTCTGCGCCGTTGAGTCTGCAGTCTGATTCTGATGATGATTTGACACGACAGTCAGCAGCCTCCTTTTCTCCTGCTCCTCCTGTTACCTCTGCTCTGCCCTCATCCCTCCTCTGTGCTTCTGCGGAGAGGAGACCTGGAGAATGAGTGGATGGGTAAAAGAGGAGAAATAAGGGGCAAACAGAGGCACAGGAAGGGGCACAGTGTAGCCTGAACGCCACTATTTAGACAATACTGGGACATTTTAAACCTACAGGAGCTTTTATGACATCTCAGTTTAAATCTCTCAGCATTAATATGGAGCTGGTCCCACTTTTCAGCTGAGCAGCTTCCACTCTTCCGGGAAAACTTTCTACAAGATGTTGGAGTGTGTCTGTGGGAATTTTTGCCCATCCAGCAGAGCTTTTGGTAGGTCAGACACTTATGTTGGATGAGAGGTTCTGGCTCATACCTGGCTCTCTGCTCTAGTTCATCCCAAATGTGTTGGATGGGGTTGAGGTCAGGGCTCTGTGTGGGTCAGTCAAGTTCTTCCGCAGGAAACTCATCCAGCCATACCTTCATGGACGCCGCTTTATGCAGTGGAGCACAGTCATGCCGGAACAGAAAAGGACCTTTCCCAAACTGTTCTCACAAAGTTCAACACATAGAATATCCAAAATGTCTTGATGAGCTAAAGCATTAAGAGTTCACTTTACTGGAACTAAGGGGCCCAGGCCAACCCTAGAAAAACACCCCCACAGCATTATCCCTCCCTCATCAAATTTTACAGTTGGCACAACGCAGTTGAGCAGGTAACGTTCTCCTGGCATTCACCAAACACAGATTCATCCATCAGACTGTCAGATAGAGAAGCACTCCATGTTTCTACTGCTCCAGAATCCAGTGGTTGTGTGTTTTACACCATCCAACATCCAACTGTTGGCATTGTGCTTGGTGATCTCAGACTTGCGTGCAGCTGCTTGGCCATGAAGACCCATTTCATGAAGCTCCCAGTACTCAGTTTTTGTGCTGATGTTAATGGCAGAGGAGGTTCTGTAGTTATTGAGTCAGCAGAGTGCTGACTACTTTTACAACACTATGCACCTCAGGACACAGTGACCCTGCTCTGTTACTTTACATGGTCCGAGTTCCTTGGTTCTTAAGCGCGTCCACTGTGCAATAATATCACTTACAGTCAATGGTGGAACATCTAGGAGGGAAGAAATTTCCCCAAATTACTTTTTGTAACCCTTTTGTTTTGTTCGCAGACGACATTGTGATCTGTAGTGAGAGAAGGGAGGGGGTGGAAGACAGCCTAGAGAGGTGGAGGTATGCACCGGAGAGAAGAGGAATGAAAGTCAGTAGAAGCAAGAGAGAGTACATGTGTGAATGAGAGGGAGGCAGGTGGAACGGTGAAGATGCAAGGAGTAGAGGTGGTGAAGGTGGATGAGTTTAAATACTTGGGATCAACCATCCAAAGCAACAGACAGAGCACAAGAGAGGTGAAGAAGAGAGTGCAGGCAGGGTGGAGTGGGTGGAGATGAGTGTCAGGTGTGCTTTGTGACAGAAGGATAGCAGCCAAAGTGAAAGTGAAGGTTTACAAGACGGTAGCGAGACCTGCTATGATGTATGGTTTGGAGACGGTGGCACTGGTTAAAATGTCAGACGTCCCTGTGTGCTTTGTTGATCTCAGTGTAGCACGGTGATAGAAATCTCTTAGAGTTTAAGGGGTTAAAATATGCAGCTCGTTCTCAGTATCTTGCATCTTCACGGGGGAATATAAACATCTCCTGAACTGATAGAGGCTGACAGTGTCCTCATCTGCAGTGATTACACCGCTGTCTCGACATTTAAGTGGTAATGATATATCGATGTTCTCCTACATGCTCTGATCTCGCAAAACATTTCAGGAATTAATGTGTCTCTGTTTTATTATCAGTGATTCAGGCTGCTCCGCAGGGTCACGGCGTGGTGAAATCCCCTTCTGAACTGAGCAAAAATCATTTGCAGCTGATTGCATCTGCACAGCGACCCACAGTAACAGGTCGTTCCCTCTTCCTGTCTGTAAAAATGGCAAATTAAAGCCATTTAATTTCTACCTTTTCAAGATGACATAAAATCCTCTGCAGACTAATAAAAAAAATCTCAGATATCTGAAGGTAAGTCATGCGAGTTTTAGTGCGTCCTGCTAAACTCAGCGTATTAAAAGTGGAGAGAGGTAAAAACCTGGAGCAGTAATTCTGCAGTCGGAGTGCTGAGTCAGACTTGTTTCTGCTCCCCATCACCGGCGGACCATTTGCCGATCACCCCATATGTTCACCTAATGAGGCTTTAACACCGGGAGCACCAACACACACGCAAATACACAGCCATACTTTCAGGTCAGTGTGTATCCTCGCAGGTTATTGTATGTATTGTTATTGTATGGGTTTTGTTTGAGCACTTTCCTGCATCAGAGTGAACCTGTGATGCCCCTCACGCTGTTTGAAAGGAAGTCCTTACCTACTCCTGTTGCTGATTAGTCGACATGGGAGGGTTGTCAGCTGATCCAGCACACCTGGGCGTTCCAGGCTATAATAGCTGGTCCTGAGGAACTGTTCTCTCTTCCACTCCGCTTGGTATTAACCCTCTCTGATGTTTGTGCTTCGTTGGGTTGTTTCATTTTTATTTCTTTTGAAGTAAACCTCTTGTGTGGACGCCTGTCTTGTCACATACTTCAGCCAGTTTGTGACAAATTGGGGGCCTGTCCGGTCGTTTGTAAGGTTAGAGCTTCAGCAGTTATTGATGGCTGACTTCGCTTGTTTGATTAAAAAACTAAACAGAGTTCAGTTGTCTTCTTTGAGTGCAGGTATTGCAATTTCTGGGAGTTCCATACAAGATGGGTTTTTGTGGTTGTACTGTTTACTTTAATTACTGAGTTAGTTTGGTTGCTGTTGCAGGAGAGCAGCACCCTGGCAAACATTTTGACGTTGACTAAATGTCACCAATCAGTATTTTTTTATGTCTTCATCTAGTCTTCTTCTTTTGGCTGCTCCCGTTAGGGCTCAACATCTTCATTTGAAAAATAGTTCCAAAATGAAAGTTGAATGTCCCAGGTGCTCCCTCCAAGTCAGAAAGATGTGTTGCCTCAACACTGTTCGAGAAAAAGTTACGTTCAAGAATTGCCTC
Source organism: Etroplus canarensis (assembly GCA_015106775.1). Lineage (NCBI taxonomy): Eukaryota > Metazoa > Chordata > Actinopteri > Cichliformes > Cichlidae > Etroplus > Etroplus canarensis. The sequence continues at coordinate 4,829 of VUQH01059777.1, read as the reverse complement.
CTACTTATCTTTTTCCTGATTCATATAAAGCCAGATAAACAAATCCTGGTAGCGTAGTGGTTTGCACATTTGCCTTTGAACTGAAAGGTCCCCGGTTCAATTCCTGGTGGGGACACAAGCCCCTCTCACCATGGAGGGTTGTGTCAGGAAGAGTATCTGGCGTAAAACCTCTGCCAAATTACCACTGCAGATTAATCCGCCGTGGCGACCCCTTGGTGGAGAGTACAAGGGAGCAGCCGAAAGGTACGTTGAAAGGGGGGCGCACACCCCGGAAAGGTGACTCAAACTCACATCCTCTGCCTCATCAGTCCATCTCCAATCCTACTGAGCCATTTCATTGCTCACATGTGAATGCAACATCCCCAGGCTTATAACGCTGACATCCTGGGACAAAGGGGCAACGATGCTAACAGTCCATCACGTTAAGTTCAACATAGAACAAATGACATGGAATTTAGACGTCTATAGCCATGAATAGCTTCAGAGTCGTCTGTGAAAGTGAAGAAAACATGTGGACATTTGGTCGCAACCATAAACTATCCGATTAGTTGTTGTCGTTTAAGAACACAGATGCACTTAATTCCTTCATTGTAATAATGTGATCGACGTTTCTTACTCTGTACGAGATGGTCTGACCTGACCTGCATTCTGTGTTGTTGTGCCGTGATTAGTTTTGACTGGTGGAGATGACATTGTGGCTTCAACCATGTTTGCTGGGATTAGTCCCCCATTTTGTTTGATGAGAAAACAACCCAGCAGCTCACTTGATTTATGACTTTGGCAAACACTTTCCTGATGGGTTTCTGTTGTAAATCACTAGTTCCGAGTCTTATTGCACACACCGTGATGATCATTTTTAGTGTCTATATGGGCAAAAAAAGTAGGGCATGCTTCACTGTGTTGAATGAACTCTGTCTATGATCATGACTGGCTTTCTAACAATTTAAAGTATGACCAGAGAGTAAGCAGGTGTATGTACACAGTAAAAATAGCAAGATTTTAGGCAGTTTCATGCTCAGGATGTTTAGCGAGCCTATTCAGTCGATAAAGTGGTTAGGTAAGAAAAGTAAATAAGGCGAGATCTAAATTGGAACGTGTTGAAAAAATGCACAGTCTGACTCTACCCTGTGTCTGAGAAAATGACTTCAGGGCAAAGAAAATCCCTGAGGTTCTTTATGTATTTGTAATGAAGTTGGTTTGTTGAGGTTCAGTTTGTTCTTGTATTGTTGTAGACTTGATGATGAGTACCACTTTCAAAAAGTGCATATTTGTTACGGAGAAAAAAATGAGCGCAAATATTTGGAAAAATGGGTTACATTCATGTGATTCCAGGACTAGAGATTCCTGGAAGGCCTGAGTGGGAGGCAAAAGGTGCAGCAACACATCATTAAGGTAAGACGTTCGTAAGAATTCTTAGTAGAGTTAGCTGTGCTAGTCGTAATGCCTGAGCTTAAGTGGTCAAAGGGATTGTGCCTGTTGAGCCTGAGATTTAATACTAAAACAATGGCATGTGGTTTGTTAGACAGGACCTCTTATGCTCCTCCTTATGTCCTGTCATAACTCTTGTTCCCATGGTGGGTGTTCATATTAAACATGCCCAAGGCTTCAAATAATGAGCTCAGTGTCTGTACAAATAATCCCTGTGAGTCAAAAAGTCAGGCTTCCGACTGCTTTAAACACTTTTTCACACAGATTTTTTTTCAGTCTTAGATCTGTGTGATGTCACAAAGAGGGGGTGTCCTTATATGGCCACTTTTTGAACTTTAAATCATGCAAACTACTCTATCAGAGCCAAAGAATAAAAATATGGAGCTGCACCTCTATAAAAGCAGAACTTTGACAGCTTGCTGGTCTGAAGCATTCAGTTGTGTGTTAAAGCAATGCCACATCATCTCAGGAGTGGACGTCACGGCAAATTAAACCCAAGGTCACATGGTGCAATGCTCAGAGAAACTGCAAAAAAGTCCAAGAGCTACAGTACATCTCAGACTCTACAGTTAGTATGTTAAATGTTCAAGTTCAGGACAGGATGATTAGGAAAATGCTGAACAGGTACGACTTGTTTGGAAGGGCTTCCAGGAGAGAACCTCTTCTATAAAAAGAACATGTCAACACAGCTTAGGTTTGCAAAGTTGCATCTGAAAAAAAACCATAAGACATCTGGAACAATGTCCTTTGGACAGAGGAGACAAAAGTGGAGATGTCTGGCCAACATGGTGACCCAACAACCCACGGTGGTGGAGGGCTGATGATTTGGGCTTGTTTTGCAGCCACAGGACCTGGACACCTTGGAGTCACTGAGTTGAACATGGGCTCCTCTGTACCCCAAATTATTCTAGAGTCAAATGTGAGGAAGTTTAGCTGTCCAACAGCTAAAGCTTGGCCCAAGCTAGATCAAGAAATGGGACAATGATCCCAAGAAAAGCAGCAAATCTGCAAAAGGATGTCTGAAAAAGAAAACCTTGATTGAAATGCTATGACAGGACCTTAAAACGAGCTGTAAGTAAACAAATACCCCAAAAATGAACTGAATCAATGTTATAAAGAAGAGTGGATTCCTCCACGATGATGCAAGACACTGATCACACAGAAAACCAGTAGTTCAAGTCATTGCTGCTAAAGGTGGTTTTAAAGCTACTGAATTATGGGATGTACTCAGTGGATCCATATAAGTCCTGTGAAATTTTTTTTCACATGACTGTAAATAAATACAAGTAGCCACATTGGTTTCCAGATTCTGACATTTTACAGCATCAACATTTTGATTTTAGCCATATTATTTTTTGCAGCCAGAATTGCCTTTATTTAAATGAGAGGGTAAAGTTTTACATCCTAGAATTTCCCTCCACAAAACCAACTTCTTGCATAGTCTGTCAGCACAAATAACCGCACAAATAACCGCACAGCAAATCACATTATTTGTCATTTAATTGCATTAAAACATGGTCCAGAGGTCCAGTGCAGGGGCTCCAATTAGCTGAGAGGAAGCCTAGCAGACAGCCAGCAACTACAGCCGCCTGTGTTGCCATCCACCACCCCTTATTAACGCCAACTCTGAACCCATGCACAGACACACCTGATATGAAGGGGGAAATTAGCCACAGAGACCAAAACAACTTTCTGTCTCGGCCTGTAAACATGTTAATTTCGGTTGTAAAGTTGGACATTTTAACATGGGAGTCTATGGGGACTGACTCACTTTCTGAGCCTTCCTCAAGTGGCCATTTGAGGAACTGCAGCTTTTGGCATTTCAGCATTAGCTCAGGTTGATCAGCCCTGGAGGTCGCTGCTTGTGTTCCCGTGAAGCCGTCTTTTTAATGTCTTGTGATTTTGCTGTCGTACCCGCCAGTTTTACAAAAGAAACGTCTCGTCCCTCTAATAATTCAGCTCCTCGTTTCAGTCAGCCCTGAAGCCTCTGACTGTCTGACCTGCTGTGATTGGTCAGCACACTCTAAATGTTCCCTGCCTAATTGTGGCTGCATTCATTAGGACGTTCCCCTCTGAAGGAGAATGGACTTTCCCGTTTTGACCTTCTAATGGCGAAGGCACCGGCCCATGTTGGCCCAGAAAAGCCCCCCTTTGGCCTTCTGGGGTGGACTAACGAGTGTGTGTGGAGGGCTAATTAGGGCTCCACGGCTGTAAGTGTCTGTAATGGTGCACACACACACACACACACACACACACACAGCTTCAGGGCGAAGTTGACAAACACGCCAACATGGTTTCATCTTTAATTCCCTCTTAAGTCGTTCTCTTTTTCCTTCTTCCTCTCGTTCTTCCCTCTATCCTCACCTCCACATTCATCCCCCCTTTATAAACTCTCTTCTCACTTCCCCTCCCTCGCGATCACACCCTCATTTGACTTCTTTCATTTCTTCCTCTGTCTAATGAGTGAAAACACCCTTTATTTTCCTTTTATCTGTCTATCCATCTCAATAAAGAGAGGAGGGTGGGCGCACACAGCCCAATGTCGTCTGGATGTCACCAGACAGAGAGGTGTCTGGAGAGCGCCTCCCGCCTCTGGTGACAGCAGTGTGTGTGTGTGTGTGTGTGTGTGTGTGTGTGTGTGTGTGTACAACCAGCAGCGCCGATGTAGGAAAAAAGAAACAAACAAACAGAGGATGGAGAACGACAGACGGCAAGACTGAGGAAAAAGAAACGAGATGCCGAATGTGCCAAACAGTGGCGTAAAAAGAGGGAGGGAGGGAGGCGTAGACAGAGTGAGAAGGATGGGTGATGAAAGAGGGAGGGAGTTTGCCTGAGGACAGAGCGACCAGCCTTGGCATGCTTGGCTAAAGCCGACACTGCTGGGTAATAAATAACAGTCATTTGGATGTCAGGACAGAAATGGACACAGCAGAGGGAGAGACGGAAAGACGGCGACAGAGAAGCTTGATGAATGGTGTTAGAAATGGTCGGTGGTCTTAGGGATGGCAAGCTGTTAGGAAGAGGTGATTGGCTAAGCCCCTCCCACCACAGTTTTCCACTGTGCTGATGCGTTTTGTGGGCGGAGCTAAACTGATGGTTAAAAAAAGTGACGCCTCTGCAGTATCTTTGCAAACAAAGGTAAAGGCCAAGATGGCTGCGCGACGGTAGCGTGCGGCCACTTCGGAACCAAGGTGGTGCTTGTACCCCTGTGATTGTCCCTGTTTTGACCCGGTATTTGGGTGTTTGGGTGTGTGGACGGGACGGTGGTGTTCCTGTTCGAAAGTCGGAGGTTCGAGGACGCCCAGATGCCGTCGTAGCTCCGTAGTTCCGTCCATAGACAGTGCTAACTGGCGATCCAGCAGCGTTGTTGTTCATGACCTGCTGGGCAGCGTCCAGGAAAC
>VUQH01059776.1:0-35899 GCA_015106775.1 Etroplus canarensis | reverse complement strand
AGCCTCTTCCTGTTAAAAGGGAGTTCTTCCTTTCCACAGTCGCCAAGTGCTTGCTCATAGGGGATCATCTGATTGTTGGGGTTTTCTCTCTAATACTGTAGGGTCTTTACCTTACAGTGTAAAGCGCCTTGAGGCAACTTTTGTTGTGAATTGGTGCTATATAAATAAAATTAAATTGAATTAAAATTATTCTGTAAAAAGAGAAGTAACACACATTATCTATTGTATTTTTAAAATTTTACGAAAACACTTATCTATTCCAATTAAAACAACTAATCTGATTGTAATGCAAATATAACAAAATAAACAGCCAAGGCTATTTTAAAATGCCACAATTACATTACATCCCCTTTTCGCTTAGCACCATTCAGCCAGCTGTGCCACTTATCTTTGATGGGCCTATTTAAAAGGGGCTGGCAAGAACCCCCAGGGGCTCCATCCTGCTCAGGCTCTAACCCAGAGAAGAGACATTAGGCATTGGGCAGGAGACACTGAACCCTCCATACTCCCTCCAGAGGAGAAAGTAGAATTGGGTACTTGGAGTTATAGAGACCACGGCTCAGTGGGTGAGGTTCTCGTGGCTGGCCAGGATCAGAGTTCCCGAACAGGACCCTGCACCTGCCTCCACGAGGATACTGCTGACTGTCCATCAACCCTCAAAAAAGGCTCTGGGGAATTAAATTGCTTTGGGGTGGAGGCAGGGGAAATCTGCATACAGACCACAGTGAGAATTAAGAGCTCCCTTGACAGACTGGCGACCTGTCTCGGATGTACCCTTCTTCATGTGCTATGGGATAGGTGCTAGCCAACTTTTGGAGTTTAGGATTCAATAAATATGAGAAAATTACTTGGCTTTGTAATGTGCTTTACACCTTCACGGAAGCAGGTTCTGTCTTGTGACCAATGCAGTGAGTTAGTTTATTTTTTCAAGCAGGAGTGTGGCTGCTTGCAAAGCCAACAAACTGTTCAAATAACATTTCTTCAAAGACGCTCTCCATAATGAGACTTTCCAAATTCAGAATGTCATTGACAGAAGCCCTTGTGCATAACTGCCGTTCAACAAGTTAAAATAAGAAGCTTAAGAACTCACCTTTATAGGAGATTCTCATTTAGTTATTCAACATGTGTGCATGTGGAGGAATAGTTCAAAAGATTTACTTTTATTTATTTTTGCAAGGCTCCTAAAAAATCTGCCACTCTGAATGCATTTATTTTATTTATCTAGTGGCAGTTCTGACACTGAAACAGTGGTGTTTCATGGAATAAAAAAAATTGAGTCTCTCTCGATAAAAAACATAAACTAAGCATAACCTGTACATACTGTTGATGTTTCTTTGAATGTTTTATGTTTTTGAAATTAATGACTTTCTGTCAGAGCAGCTGAGAAGGCATTTTTCTTAAAATCATTAAAAAGGAATGGCACTGACTTTGTTTTACATAAAATCTTCATAAAATTTTAACAAAATTTTAATAAACAGGATTCTTAGGGGTTATTGTTTTTAATAGTGCAAAATATTTTACACTTGTTTGAACTGTTTTATCCACCACATACAGTTTCTGTTATTTCAGTTATTTGAGATTTACACGCCCTGTTTCTGCTGCTAGGAGCTACTGCCCCAGCTAGCCAGCAGGCCGTCCCTCTGCGGTTCTTTTTTCTTGTTGGCTGCTTGTCCCTGGTGTGTGTCTCTCTCCACCCTTTCCTGCCTTCTTCCTTCACTCTCCCACATCCCACCTCCTCCCCTCCGTTCTTCTGTCCCATGTTCCAAATGACTGCACTCGTTTGTGTGTGTTTGTGAGAAAAACGCAGAATGAGAAAGAGATAAGGCAAAAGGAGATGGAGCTTTTAAACAGGAGAGAGGGAACTCCTGAGAAAGACCAGGGGTAATTTATAAATGAGAGCTAGTTAGGGACATGTGGGAGGGCATGAAGATCGAAATGGAAAGTGGAGTATGACGTGTCCCTGTCTGACTGCCTGCTTTTTCCCCTTCTCTCTCTCTCTCTCTCTTGTCTCTCGCTCTCTGTCTCTCTCTTTTTCTCTCTCTCTTTTTCTCTCTCTCTGCCCAGGGAGCTGTGATCGGCATTGATGACGAGGACGACAGCACATTCACCATCACTGTGGACCAGAAGACTTTCCATTTTCAAGGTGAGGTGTCCCCCTTCTAATTTTGCTTTCTGTATGCCCTCCCCCTTCCTCATGTAGTCATCACAGCCTTTCCTTCTGTGATCTCTTTGCCTTAAACCGGGCTGTCCATTTGCTCTCTCACTTTAGTCTCCCAACCCTGCCTTTTAAAGTCTCGGATTGGTTTGCTCTAATGCCAGGAAACGCATACACAGGCATCTACACAATTTCAAAGTATGCTGTATGCATTTAAGCCATTTCTCTCTTCCTATGGACCCTCTCCGAGCTCTGAAGTTGGACTGACATATATTTTGGTAAACAAGATTTGTTCCACTGCAAGCTAAATAGATTCCTTTGGAACACAAGGCGCAAGTAAGACTTTTTTCCCAGCCTTGACTGTGGCTGAAGAGGAAGAGTGCTGCTTGTGTGTCTCTGCAGTTGAGCCTTTGGGAATAATAAGGGAATACTGCTGAGCTCAGAGCTGAGCTCAGGTCTCTTCTGGTTGCTACTCCTGCTGTTCACCCTTCGCTGCACCGCTGCTGCCGCTTGCTCTATAACAGAAAGTCACTCCATTGGGACAGAATTGGCTCCTAACTACAGCATCACCCCCTCCGTCCTGTCAGCCCTTTCCTCCTTTTGACAGGGAACTGTCCTGTTTAATACATCGCAGGCACCCTTTTTACGCTCTCACTCTGCCAGGTCTTTAACTAACCTCCTCTGACTTTCGTTCATTTGTGTCCTTCCATTTGTCCATTTGTGTCCGTTTTCCCACCACCAAATCCCTTACACTTCACTACCAGCACCCCATTCACCTCCTCCTTGAGGGTTACTAGCCACAGTCCATGGGCCCCCCGCCCCTCTCACCTCCTCCATGCCCTCTCCCATGTCTGTGTTCCGAAGCTGTATGCTGTGGTTCTACAAACGCAAGGGTAAGGAGAAAAGCATGCACACTTCACGGTCAGCATGTAGGCCGAGCCCAGGCAAAAGGTTTGTTTGTCTTCTGGGATGTGGAGTCAGGGTGGAGCAGTATGTTCTGTGGTGCATGGCTGTAATAATTTGTATTCGAGGTTCAAGGACAGTTCAGAGCAGTGCAAAGAAGACTGTACTAGCTGTTGGCTATGAGGTATTATTAAGGAGAGACACTTGTGTGCAGAGTCCTCAACTGTCAAATCTTAATTTTTTTCCACTTAGGATAATAATAATTGTATGTAGATTTCATGGTGATGTGTTCATTAGTGAACAACTGCTCAAATGACATCTTCTCAATTTATTCTGGAAGTTTCTGTGCTTGAGTTAATCAGTTTTAGGTGTCACCTGTAATGCCAACTGTAAGTTTTGATGCGTGTGTTTAGTTAATTAGTTAAACATGTTGATTACATTGTTTTTTTATCTGAGTTAACTGAATGTCTTGTAGATTAGTAAGGGAAAGCAGGAGAACATCAGCATTACATTGCAATATGTGGCCAAATAAATCACAAACCTTAATTAATGCAGTCAGAGGGAAATTAATCTCTGGTGGTTCGTTGTGTGAAAAGATAGCACAGACGACAGCGAAGATACAGCCTTTAGTAAACTACTATTAGAGTATAGAAATTAGAATGTTAAAAATCACATTTTATGTCAAATGAAAATTTTCTCCTATTTTTAGATTAGTTAAAACCCTTCTGTGGAAATATATTCTTTTTAAAGGCAGCACAGGAGAATGTGAAACTGTCCGTTGCATCCCCACGGTCATCGTTTTTATTTGAGTGGGAACAATGAAATGTCATTGTAAGACACATCTGCTCTCCAAATACCCAAAGGAACATTGTACTTCTCATGTATCACCAATGGACAGATGGGCAGAAAATTAGCGCTCAATGTGTGCTGAACGTGAGATTCTGAATGCATCAACTGTTAGCCAAGATATCAAGAGATGAACAGGATGTTGGGCAGAAGTAGATTTCTGTGTTGCTGTAAAATGATCCTAGAGTAAGCATGTTATGCAGTCAGTCTTGCAGGATTCACAGCACCATTTGAACAGACTGGTGTACCATTACATGTTGACCGGAGTGTGAGAAAAGTATGGATTATTTCATGGCTTGCGCATCACTGATTAGCTTCAGATGTGTAACAAAGGGAACGCTGGACTGAGATCAGAACTTAAATTTAGAGTGATACATCTACTAATAGATAGCTCTTTATAGCTGCTTATTTCTGCAGTTCATACATATTTTTCTGGTTAGTGTGGACTTTTTAATTTCTGAGCCACAGTGCTTCCTGTTACAGAACAGTCCATATTGCAGATTAAAGTATAGTTCTGAGCTCACTGTCCACTGTGCTAGCCCAGAGTGCAGCTCTGTGCTCCTTCTATTTAGAGAAGCATCCATTATTCATCAGCCTCTCTCCCCCAGCGGTGCATCATAGATGCCTGAGAGCCCTTTTCCTCTTTTCCCCTCTTTGCTGGCCTCCTCTTATGTGCTGAAACTGTGTTTTCACTTGTCTCCCTGTCATTCAGCATCAGTCGAGGATGAGAGACCCCCATATGTTTTCTGTCTTGTCTCCTCTCTCCAGGACACTGTCTCACCTCAATATCACCAGCATTGTCTGTTCTCTTTCCTTTTATGTTTCTCACCTTTCTTATTATTTTGGCCTCTCTTGTTATTGTGACTTGTGACATGTGACAGGACATTTCTAGCTTCTCTGAAGATGACAGGAGGAGAAAGAAGCAGGTTAAATAACGCAGGGAGGAGCAGCATAACGAATTCTAAAGGGAAATCACTGTTTGTTTGAGATTAAACCCTTAGGTTAAGGGTACAGTACTTGCACTTTAAGCTCAATAAATTTGTACCATTTTGTCTGTGTGGGGGTTAATTTTACATGCTGGATTTGGATATTTGCACTGTCTTTCATTGTTTACTTGTCTGTGATGGTATTGCTTACAGTCTAGGTGACTGTAACTATCCGTAGCTCTGTTTATGCACTCAACCAGAGCTGTTTTCCAGTTTAACTGCCAGACTTTGGAAATTGTACGAAGTTACATTTTCAGTCATAGAAATGCATCTTTTACAGTTGGCCAAGTCTCAGAGTGATAATTATGCTGGTCTAATAAAGTTATCATATTTCATGTAGATATCAGCTGATGTCTGCAGTATGCCAGTATATTGCTTTCTTTTATAACGGCAGTTAGTTGTCATTTTGAGAATACTTATACGAAAAGATGAAATCAGAACAAGATCTCAGTTGTACGTACAATATAATGTTGTCACTTTGAGTTCAGCCTAAAACCTTGTACATCCTGTACGTCTAACTCTTCTCATTTCTTAAATTTTAGGCAGTGATGGCAAATGTGGCTAAAACCTTTAGAATAAAGCCTAAAATTATGAAGCCATGCTGTCATAGTTCTGGGCATTGGCGTGACTTAATTTTTAATTACAGTTGGTCACATATACACAACCATTCAGCAACTGCTTTGTGCTTGTCGTTCTCAGGGGAGGAATTTATTGAAAAACACAATTACAGTGATATATAATGATGTTGTGTAGTCAGCAACATACTGTAAATAAGCTAAGAAAGAATTCAGACAGTGGTTTTCATTGATCTCTGTAAGGTAAAGTGAGCAGGAGCAAATGGGTAAATGGAATTTAGTGTATAATGCTGGTTTCAAAATGTTTAAGGTTTGTCACATTTGGGGAAAATAATACCTTAAGAATATAGAATGCATCTAGATTCTTATTAGCTTTGAAGTACATTTTTGTTGACTTTTCTCTTTACTTTTCTGCTCTACCATCACATTATCCGTAGCAGGTTGTCTTGCCATTAAGTGTTCATGAAAAGAGCTGTATCATGTGGAAAATTATATCAACACATACCCGCCACTGCAAGTGCGTTTGTCTAGTATCTGTTCCCTTTGTGGAATATCAGGTGACCTTCACTGTCAGTGGAAATCAAGGTGATGAACAGGAACCTGACTGTGTGCTGCTGCTCTATATGTACAAACTCTTTCATCTAGCATCAGCATTTAGGTTTCTTATTTTCAGTTGTTGAACTTTGTAGCTATGCAGTTAGTTATGCTTTTTATGTGTAAGGTTAAAAATCTTCATACAGTATTGACAAGGGTCTGTCTGCATTGATTATGGAGTTGTGTGCAGGTAGATGGGTTGGAGGTTGTTGGTGAGAACAGTACCTCCTGTATGTGCTTATTCCTGTGATAGCCCTGCTGTGCCTCACTGCTTTTCTCCACCTTAGTAGCCTTTAGTAATGAGTTTAGTCTGCACTCCTTCCTCTGTTATGATAGTGTCAGCGGAACTGGGAGACTGTTTCATACGTATGGGGTGAAAACAACATCATAAAACTAACAGGTTGGTGGGGAAAAAACAATACATGTTCAGACTTTTGTGGTATCAAGTTCTGTAAATCATTTTCATTAAATGGGATTTCCAAGTGTTTTTTTGTTTGTTTTTAGAGTCTTCTAATTTATCATTTTTCAGATAAAAATAAGAATCAGGAGAGTCAGGTTGGGACATTGTCTGAAATTTCTGTTTTTCCATGTGAATCTCACAGCAGGAGATGGTTTGTGTCAGCTGCTTCTCAAAGGAGCATGCAGGAGGCAGGATACACAATGGTCACTCCCTCAGTGTGAATGCTCTATTTTCACCTGGACATAACACGTACTAGGGAGCTTGCAGATCAAAGACTGAGTCAGATATTTGCATGCAGTGCATGTGTGAAGACTGATCAGGGTTTTTTCCTGAGTAAAATTAAGTCTTGAGTAACACTCAGCAGGTTGGTGGATACTGTGCAACACTGTGGTCAAATGTTTTAAACCCTTAGCTGATCTCTTTTTTTCTGGGTCACGATGAGTAAATGTTTAAATTCCATAAAGTGTGATTGTTGTTGGAATATGTAACTCTCCAGATTAGCAAAGTAGGTCTGTGTCAGATGGATAAAGTTATAGATTTGTTGCCATAACTGTGTGGTCACACCTTCTTTGGACAGTAAATCCTAGTATAGATATAAGCCACATACTAGGACAGAGATTGGACTTGTGACAATTCATACAGTTCCAATATTAGGTTGTTTTTTTGGCCTTGATGTCGTGAATAGAGCTAAACAACATTTGCTAGAGTCTGTTTAGCTGAAGGGAAATTGAGAGGGCAAAGTGGTGCTGTCTGAGTGGATTGGCCTGAGCCTTGGCTGCCTTTTAATGTCTTTAAAAGCTTTTCTTTTGTAGCGCTGCATAGCCTCCACGCAAGCACAGCTCGTCATCTGCAATATCGTCTTGTTTCCAGCTCAATGAAAAATGACTCTTACTCAGGATATACTTTGCCAGCTAATTCAAGGGCATACATCTTATTAAGTTCTTCGTTCACAGCTTTTAGAGTTGAGGTTTTTTTTTTTTTGTTAACTGTGTGGGGTACAATCCTCACGTGGAAAGCAGAAGAAAAACTACTGTTCATTCATGAACTGAAAAACCAAGTTTATCCATACATACAGCACTTAGATTTATTGTGCTGCTTTAACACACGTCCACTTCAATCTGGTCCAATGTCTTGGCAGGAAGAATATAAGCATCTATATATGCCAGTGGCACTGAAGAGCATGCAGAAGCCATTTGCAGCTTGATTGTGTTTGTTGCATGTGCCAGAGTCTGTACTGGGTCACTGGCAGTCCATTTTGTTCTGTCTTTGCTCTGAGGGTGCACCCTCACCCTGCACTATTTCACACAAAGATAAGACTCAGTCCTGTGACAGCAAGTGAAAGGAGTTTTAATTCCTCATTTTTGCAATTGTCACATAGGTTAGTAAGTTCCATTATTGATTCAACCATGGTACCATATACAGGTCTGGGTATTACAAAGATTATCGAAAAACATTGTGTATATGTTTTTGGTGAAATACTGCTCAAGTTAAATATTGTAAAATACATTAAAATGGCTTTGGTTTTAATATTCTCTGGTGTATATTTTTGTTTGTCGTACAACAACTGATTTTCATTAAATTTGTCCAGTAACAGGACAAAATGTTACAAAATCTTCAAGGGATAGTTTATCCCAAAATCAAATATACCATTTTTTTTCTCTGACCTGTTTTGCTGTTTATCCATCTTGTTTGTTTGGTATGAGATACCAATTTCACAAGTTAACAGCTGTCTGCCTTTTCTTGAATACAATAAATGTGGGGCTTGCCTTGTAAAGCTCAAAGCACTAAAGTATACCTTGTAAAAACTCAACAGTAAAGTTTCTTTCCAGATATCATGACCTGATTTACTAAAAAAATGTGCAAACCTTGTGAGCAGTTTCATGTAGTTGCATGCTTCCTTCTGCACTGTGATAGAATTGGCAGGTGTAGTTCAGTAGAGAGTAAAGAGTTCCTGTATGAAAGTACTCTCAACAAGGTTTGTGGATTTGAAGTACAATTAGGTCTGTTTTTGGATGATGACATGTTTTTGCAACTTTGCTTTTGTACACCGCCCCTGTTGATATCTAAACAGTCAATCCATTATTTTTGTTAAAACCCCTTGAATTAAAGCTGAAAGTCTGCACTTCAGTTTGTTTGATTTAAGATTAAGACTATGGTAGTGGTGTACAAAGGCAAAGTTACAAAAAAATCTGTGTACAAAAATGTATAGAACTGACTAACCGGGTCATGATTTCCAAAGCGTGACATGCTGAGTCTTTCATGTTTATTTTTTGGCACTATGACCATGATGCACAAATGCTATTTAGTTCCATTATATTCAAGAGGGGCCTGCGGCCTTGGCTGATAACGCCGGGGTCGCGGGCCCTGCGCAAGGATGACACAGGTGGACGGGATACTAGTTGGTGGCGGTAATGCACTAAGTTTGCCAACCGCCAATAAAATTTACAAGAAGAAAAAGAAGGAGAATGTATTGTAAATTTCTTGTGCAGAGTTGAATAGTAAATAGACTTTGAAAATGAAAACTCCATTGCAGCGTTAACTCCTTTATTATAACTCCAACAGGAGGCAAAATCGTTCACAGCATACAGGCACCAATGTCTACACGATACACACACATACACAGACGTTGCACTTCAAGGTACCTTCATCCTTTGAAGGTGACATCAAGGTACAACAATTTTGCATACATGTAACTGTTATCTGAATACTGCTTTTATAACAGAATGCAGGCATTTCTACAGCGGAAAAGCTACATGAATAAAACTGTTCTTTAGAGCGCCCTTCATTTCAGAGAGAGACTTTATTGACATTAAGTTTAATGCTGCTTAGGCACAGCCTCAACACCTTTCGATGAATGTGCTCATGAAAAGGAAAAGTTTGGCATTTTGGCCAGCATGAATTTGGTTAAAGGTTTGATTATAGCTCACATATATGTACACTACGTGGACAAAGGTATTAGGCCCACCTACATATTACACCTTCAGGAGCTTTTATGACATCCCATTTTAAAGAGCATTTGCATTAGGTCAGACACTAATGTGAGGGCACGGCTCACAGTCTCTGTTTTAGTTCATCTCACAGGTTTATTATGGGGTTGAGGTCAGGGCTCTGTGTGGGCCAGTCAAGGTCTTCCACACCAAACGCCAACCGTGTCTTGGTAAGCTAAAGCATTGAGTTCCCTTTACGGGAACTACAGGGAGTTGGTCAGTCTCAGAAAAACAACCCCATAGCATTATCTCCCCCTCCACCAAATTTTGTAGTTGACACAATGCACCAGGCAGATAATGTTCTCATAGCATTCAGCAAACCCAGACTTGTTCATCAGGTAGCCAGACAGAGAAGCACAATTCATCACTTCACAGAACATATTTTCACTGCTCCAGAGTCCAGTGGTGGTGTGCCTTATGCCACTCCATCCAGCACTTGGCATTGTGCTTGATGATGTAAGGTTTGCACGCTGTTGCTCAGTCATGGAAACCCATGCCAAGAAGCTTCCCCTGTGCTGGCATTAACATAAGTGCAGTTTTTGTCTGAGCACTTGGTGACCCCACTCTGTAACATTTTGTGGTCTGCCACTTCATAGCTGAGTTGCTGTGATCCCTAAAAAGCTTCAACTTGGCAATTATACACCTAAAGATGATTGTGGAATATCTAGCTGGGAAGAAATTTCACCAGTTGACTTGTTGCATCGATGGCATCCTATTACAGTACAACACATGAATTCAGTGAGGTGTTTAAAATGACCTCTTCTTTCACAAATATTTATAAAGGCAGACCGCATGGCTAGGTGCTTGAGTTTATACACCTGTGGCAGTGAGACTAAAAGAAACACATGAATTCAGTATTTAGGAGGTTTGGCCCAATACTTTTGTCCATATGTAGCATGTTAAATATGTAGGTTAATTTATGCCTTACAATAAAGACATAAAACTTGGGGAACCAACTTACCTGACTATCTCTGGGATAGGTGCAGTAACTTTCTGTAGTTTTGTCACCACTGAATAACATTTAAGATCGCAACTACTGCTGTTCAAGACATAAACCTAATCTCCATTAGACAACTGTTATTTTTATTCTTTTATTTTCCTTTTTTATAAATAAACACCTAATATGTCATTTCTTACATAGTGAGTTTCAAAAAATATAAAATGGGTTATAAAAAGTTAGAGGAGGGTAAGTAATTAACTATTTCAGTTTAAGGATGAATGTTGAGCTTCCTTTGCTGCATCACCAGTACTCATACTGTTTTAGTGTTGTGTCATTACTTTGTAACACAAGTTTTATGGGCTACAGATGATGTCTTCATGGAAAATGTGGCTTACTGGGTGTGTCTGTGTTTTTTTGCCCTCAGCCCGGGATGCAGACGAACGGGAGAAGTGGATCCACGCCTTAGAGGGAACTATCCTCCGTCACACCCTACAGTTCCGGGTATGAAACCAAGTGCTTGTTTGTAGTGTGTGTGTGTGTGTGTGTTTGCCTGCAGGTTTGCATGTGTTTGTGCCTAATCTGTCTACTAGTTACCAAATTCCTTTCTCTGCATATATAACTTTAAACGCTGACATGCAATTCTTTGTAATACTTGCCAATAATCTTGGAATAAATAAAGTTTAAAAAAGAGAATTTTTAAACAAATTTGAAAACCCTAAGATGAAAATAAATGTGGTGCTTCAATATCAAAGCTTTCATTGTGACGTATTTTATTTGCATTATTTGCATATACTGCACCACAACACTCCTGATGAATTTGAAATGACTTTGCATGTAAGGTGTTGTTATCAGCGCGTTTATGCTTTGCATATATTGCTTGTACCTGATTTATTTTTCTCCACCTCAACGAAGTAGAGAGTTGAACAATAAGTCACAGCTGTATTTAAGGAAAAATGGTGACATTTGCATCATCATAATTTAAGGATGTTTGGAAATAATGTGGCTAGTTTGTACTAGTTTGAATGGAAAGTCTGTTTAACTGCTGACCTGCTTGCAGGCATTTTCCCCCTGGTGTGGTGTTTGTATCTGTATTGCCCAACCTTCTCTCCTGCTCTTTCCTCAAAACAAACCATCCTCCTTGTTCTCCCCATCCTCATCCAGCTACCCTTCTTTCTACTTCTCTCAAGCTTTCCATTTGCTCCCCCTCCCACCTTTCTCTTTTTACTTGCCCTCCCTTTCTCCCTTTGTGGCCAATCCTTCTGATGGTCTACGTGTGCCTGCGTGCTCAGTGCACACGCACACCTATGCAGCGTTAGCGCGCTGCTGTCTAAGCATCATATGACTGAGCCCTAACCAATCTAAGACCTGGTTGCTCGATCAACCAAACATCTGCCTCATCTGCTTCAGCCAATCAGTGTGGCGCTTAATGCTTGTTCCTGCCATCTCTTGCTGCTGGTTCGCGTGTTTTCTCTCCTGCCTGTATGAGAGGAAGTGTGTCTTTCCTGCCAGGGGAGGGTCCTGGATTAACTCGGCTCATACCAAATGCTTAGCTGATAACTGCTACTGAAGGATATTACTGCAGCCAGACTGGCTGCCCAACTAATACAGAGTCTGAAGGCTGTCAGGGTTTACATTGGCACACTGCAGTGGAGAGCAAGAGGAGGAGATTGTTTTCTGTTTTGAAGAAGAGGAATAGGTGGGGGAGGAAGGAGAAAGAATGCTAACTTCACCAGAGCTGGTGGTTTGTTGCTGTGAGGAGAACAAAACGGAATAACGGAGGCAGAGAAAGAGAAACAATCTTGTGTCGGGCTAAATGGACTGAGAGATGTACAGGTTTATTGCAGCATGTCTGTTGGAGTAAGAAAGCCAGTAAGTAAAACACACAGACACAAACAATAACACCACTGCAATATTGCTAGGTAAATTTTAACGGCTGCAGTATGCTGCTGGGACAGCAGCATTTTAAAGTGGGTCACACTGTGTGGAAAGACAAATAGAAAGGGGAGGGAGGAGGGGAGCGCAAGGGCAGTGTTTGTAAAGTCTGCAGCGGGTTTGTGTGTGTTTTCATTTAAGACTGCAGGCTGCTCTGAAATATCCCCACTGTGTCACAGGGACGGAGAGTCTGTGCTTGGAATGAGTGGGAGTAGAGGTGCAGAAGTCTGGGAATATTTCCAGAACAATGAAGAAGTGAGCACTACAGTGTGGTCATACAGTGGCTGTTTATAAACCTCCCACCTGCCTCTGACTTTCTGCTTCCAAACTCAGCTTTAAAAAAATTAAATAAAAAAAAAAACACTTCCCCCTCTATCATGTGTTGTCAAAACAGGAGGTATCATTTGCTAGCTAATAATAGGGGATCTGTCCTGTTTTGCAACCACAACATCAACTTTATTTTGTTGCTGTACTTTTTTTCACGTGTATTTCAGACAGTAATGTAAACCTTTGCATGGGTTGAGTATAGAAACATAGTCTACTTTACAAGCCATGAGGTACTTTGTTTTAGACATAATGTTTTGGTTCTGCTCTTGTAGTTTTCACACAGGTATTTTTGATACTGTGAATAATTTCATTGTAATGTAACAAGTTTGTGGGCTGGTTTTAAATGCAGGTATTTCTGTAAATATTTTCACATTGCCATGTATTTTGCCTTGTGTTGCTGGTGTCTTCAAGTAAAATGATCATGATGCAGTGCTTTACAAGAAAAATACTACTACTTGCATTTGCATCCACTGTAGTGCGTTGTCAGGCAGGGCAAGTGTCTTCAAGTCTTGCACCAATACACAAAAGGGGCTCATAGAATTTCATTTTTGCTCAGGCCCTCATGTGGCCAACTACTTTTTTTCCTCTCAAACCGAGAAACCACCTTTGATCCTTTTGAGGAAGTTAGCGCTGTTAACTGCACACTTCATGGCTGTTGTGCTAAGGCAGACTTTGTTCTCTATAAAGCTAGTATGTTTTTGTACTGTTTAAACTTTAGCCAGTCACAGGCCAAGGCATCTGTTAATAGCGACTGGGTTGATGGCTTTTCTTCACGTTCCTATGAGATCATCTGCGGTTGGAAGAAAAGACACTTCAAACTCACGACAGAATAGGACTGTGCAGCGCAGCAACTCCAATACAGCAGTTACTCAAAACACGGTTAGGCAAGAGTTTGACTTTTGATAAGAGGATTTGATTTGTGTCAGTATAAAGTTTACTTTTGTTTTGACTGCTTCTTCATGCAGGAGGTGTTCTGTGTTTTTCCATGTCAGAGTAACTGCTGTCAGTCAGTAAGCTGCATTGACACACACTGTGTTAGTCATCTACTGAGTCGTCTGGCTTGACGTAGAGGAGTTATTGTTTGTTCTTTAGTGCTTGAGTGTCCATGCTATTCACAGCTTCAGGCATTAAATTTGGGTGATTTTTAAAGGAAGTGATGTGTGTGCGTACATTTATCTGCCCATTTTCCTGTTTTTGGTTTTGTGTCAGCATACTGGATTGTTCTGAGCGCAGACAGACAGACCTATGCCTGGTCACGTCTATTCTGCCAATAGTCTAGTAATTACCTTTTAATGGATATTATGTAATGAAATTTTCTGTGCCAGTGTTTCTGTGCGTGTGTGAAGTCTGGGGGCTATTATAGGAAGCTAATTAACAACCAATGAATTTGAGTGCATCTCAGCCCATTTACACACATAGTCCTCTGTCTGCAACTAAATTCTCTCCACTCATGAGTTTCCTGATTTTTAGTGTTGTTAGGCCTGAAATGAGCTGACCTCCAGTCGGGCAGACACACCTGCTGGCCTTTCATGTAGGCGAGCCTTTAAACAATAGTATTCATATCTCCCCCTCTACAGTACATTGCTGGAAGATTCTCCTAAACTGTTGATGTTTCTGTCCACCATTTTGTGTAACAGTTTATAAAACCTACCTGGCCGGGAGTGATGGAGACAAGACTTTTGTTTGTTATTATGTGTGGATAAATATGTGAATACATGCCCCTGGATTTTTTGCTGTGGTTGTATATTTTACTTTTAAATATGCAAATGCTAGCATTGCTTTTGCAATACATTTGATTAGAGCTGCACTGACACTCAGCCATGTTTCTTTTCCTGTCTTTAGGAGGCTGAGACAGGATTTGTTCCTAGTGTTCAAGACTTTGACAAGAAGCTAGCTGAAGCTGACGCCTACCTACAGATTCTTATTGACCAATTAAAGGTAGGACTTGTGAAAAATCCTTTCTCATTTCATTGGGTATATTCCTCACTTTGACATTGATGTTAGCACTTTAGATCCAAAGGTAATATAGTACATTTAAAAGATTTTTTTTTTTCAAACAAATATAGTATACATAGATTGTGATTGAATATTTTTCAGTCACTATATCCTTTCTGGTCTTATTCTAGTTTTGACAAAGCAGAAGTTCTTATAAATTAGATTTGTGGTAGCATGATGACAAAGCAGAAAAATGTATTTAAAGAAGCAGCCACAAACTTTCTCAGCCAGAACATCTTAATGAAAGCACTTAAACTGTTCTTCCTTCATGAGAACAGCTCACTGTTTGCCACCACATTATCTCGCGCCACATCATACATACAGATTCACCCTCTGAATGTGCATTTGACTGTGAAATAGTCCTAGCTCATATTATGTGTCTTTTTTTCCCCCCTTGTTCATCTCTTGTTCTCACACAGCTGTTTGATGAGAAGATCAAGGACTGCAAAGAGGATGAATCACGTAGAGTGAGTACCAGGAGTGCAGCTCTGTTCTCATGTCTCGCCTCTGGTCCAGTGTCATTAGTCATTCCTAACAATAGGAATGAGATATGATAGCTGTCAGTGTACTGTACTACTTGAATTCTGTTATTTTTCTCCAGATGTTTTTTTTTTAATGTATTGCATTGATTCAAAAATAACTCAAAGTGCCAGTAACATCATAACTGATCTTGTTATTTGAGAAACTAAAATGTAACAATGCAAGTATATTTTATTATGCATAAAGTACAACCACCACCACCCTCCTACAACATTTCTAAGTTATTAACAATACAATTTTCAGTGGTAACAAGCTAAACGCAACAATTTTCCTTTGGGCCTTCATAACAGTTTGAAAAGCCCTGAGAACTATGAGTCTATTAAAGACAGAAATGCTGAAACTTTTAGCATACCAAAACTTTCCACCACTGTCCCAGACAAAAGTGGGAGCATATTATGGTTTTGACCTGGTTACAACATGTCTGCATCCGCTACACCCACTGTAGAGTTATCGCAAAAATTAATTTACATTTTGAGAAGATTTATCAAACTTTGTAGGTATATACCCCCTGAGTAGTAGGTTGCTACTTAATTTCAGATCCCTAGCCCAAACAGGAAGGATTCTTCTGGGCCTTACAGGGAAAAATACATTGAAATTGGCAGAATTTTATGGGTATGAGACAAATATCACTTCATCTACTTTTATATCTGCCGAGTATTGTCCACATAAAAACATAAGAAATAAAGTGAATCAAATCTGAATCAGATCCAGAAGTAAATCTGGATTTTTCCCAGATATCATGGTGGGGGTGTCATCTTTTATTGCATCGAGATTAATGTACATTAACCATGACTGAAATTCAGACCTTTTCAGCATTTCTTTTTGTTTCTCAAGATCATTCAGATCTGATCTGGCCTTTTATCTGGATTGCAACTGTGTACATCATCTCATGAACCTCTGAGTGTAGAGCAGTTTTTAGGCAAATCTAAACTTTTCTATGTACATTATACCGTACATCAGATCCTATCCAGAATACAACTGGTTCTAGTCTGGATTATTACTTTGCAGAATCACAATGCCCTTTTACTGGGCTTTTCACCCATACCAAACAAATTTTGAAATTCACTTTAAAAATGGACCAAAATGAATGCCCAAATTGGCCTTCATAATGGGTTCCCATTGCCAACATCCCACAAAGGCGTTGGCCCTGATCTGTGAGATGTTGTCTTTCACGAGTGAAAGGCATCATGTCTGGTTGGTTGTTTGTTTTATTTTCCTTCCTTGGGCATTGGTTTAAAAACAGTAATATTCAGCCTACGAATATATAAAACAGAGAAAGGAAGCAATGTTTTACTGCACTTAATGATGAATCAGCAAGAAAAATATTTACTGGGTTTTCTCACAGTTTAATTACTTAATTGACTAATTATTGAACCTTTGCAACTTTTAGCTGATCAATTTCCTATATAGACATGCTTGTCCATGATAAAAGCAAAAAATGCAATATAGAGACTATTGTTAGAAGTATAATTATTTAGGTATTTGCACTTCATTTTTTGTAGCTCCTCTAAGGCCCTTTCAAACATCAAAGCAGATGTTTTTGGTACTAACATTTGAAGAGTAGAGGTAAACCTATTTTTTGGAGGAAGCAGCTCAGTTTCAAAGTGTGTGTTACCCATTTGTGCTTTACCAGCTGCTCTGTGACTGTGTGAACGTCCTCTTGGAGTTTAACACCACCTTTCGGTTACTTGGACTTGATCATGCTGACTTCATCAAACCTTTCACAATGGAAGATTGTCATCTTGAGTTTCAAACAACCCAAGAAAACCTGCTGCAGTCAGCCAGGCTTCATTGCTTTATTGTTTTGTGCTAGTTGTGATTTTTTTTGTGGTGTTAATCCAGTGGCATTAGCACTTCTGCTTTTGAACAGTTTGTTTTTTAATTTGCTCTTGGATTTCAAAGCCTGATTTCTTTTCTTTTTACAGAAAATTGAAAATTTGAAGGAGACTACATGTGTAAGTCAGAGCTCAACACATTTCCCTTCTTGTTGAGTTTGGAAGTGAGTTCCTAGCTAACAAATCCCTTTCTCATTTTCTCTTTCAGAGTATGGTAGAGTCCATCAAGCACTGTATTGTACTGCTACAGATTGCGAAGGTAAGCACAGTATCACTGCATGCTTGATTCTCCTCTCTGTAGTTTGTCATTTTCCCCATAACCATTGTTCCTGTGAAACCACGAGTATGCACTCTGTGTTTCTTGCATCCCTAGGGTAGTTCCCTGCTTACACATGCTAACTGGGTCAGTGGTTGATGAGGGTGTAGCCCAGTGTTTGTTTCATCACATGTTCCATTCTGCTCTCTTCAGGAAGTGAAGCAATGATTTCTGCTTTATTAGTTGTTAGGTGAGACTTTGTGGTGTTTTTAAACTGCCACTTTTACTCATACCATTCAATGAATGATGTGGATTATTTCACACAATTGGGCAATCCTATCCTTTTTATCATGAAAGACATGCAAAATTTGGATTTGACCATGTGATGAAAGGATCACTGTATGTGGCAAGAGAATATTTTAAAGTTCCATACGATAAGACGGATGGAACTTATTGCTCTCTCCACGGCGGATGATCAGGATGCTTTTTGAAATGACTCTTGAACCTTCCTACACAAGGAGTCTAACACTGTCTTCTTAAAATTTTAAGGACCAAAGTAACGAACAACAACACGCAAACGGACTTATAGTAAGTTTGACACCTTCTGTCCATGACAAAAATTGAAATCAAAGAAGCAGCTAACTTTCTTTTCTCACTTAATTGACACTCTCCTGTAGAAAAGCAGATAAACCAGATCTCTTTAGTGCATGCCATCTAATTTAAATCTAAGCTCTTTCCCTCATGTCTGCTGTAATTATCTTCTTAATTAAGTTCATACTTTTCTGATTTTATCTAAGATTGATTTTTTCTAACAAGTGTTGGGAAAATTATTCATATATATATATATATATATATATATATATATATATATAAAAAAATATGCATGTTGGAACTACCACGGGTATAAGAACCAGCCAAATGTAAAGACCTAACATTGTTTTATCTGTTTAGCTGATATCTATACTCTTATGTTTGTGAATTACAAATAATGATAGGCTTAACCATTCATTACTGCTTGAATGAGGGTAAGCAAATCTTTTCTCTCAGCTGCCATGTCTGCACAAAAGTAGCAAGAGCTGCAGCTACACAAGTCAGAACTTTTTTCCAGTTTGTGCCGCACAGTTTGCATTATAACAGGCAGATATCGCTACATTACTTGAATGCATAGACTCCTAGGTTGCAGCTGCCAGCCTTAAGAACCTTCTTAGTGGAACATCTGCAAAGCAGTTTCCTACATTTTTAAAGCTTTTAAATTCTCTTTTTTTCTTTTTTTTTAACCTTGCAGGCACTTTTTGCTTTTCATTCCTTTTAGTATCTAGTGAATATAATATTGAAGAGTTAACCCATGCTTTACATGGTTAATCTGTCCTCACTTTATGAATAGAGACTCCTCTATTCAGACACTGGCCTCTGATTAGCGCATTCAGCCACAGATCACAAGAATCAAGACTCCTATAGTATCATCAGAATTCAGTCAAACGTCCACACACTGATCACATAATGGGTCTTTACCCAAATTGTGATCAAGGTTCATATTTGTCATTGTACAAGCATTTTTCAATTTTCACAACAATCAGTACTCCTCCTTGAGTATTGGTCAAATTTTAGTAAAACTTTCTCACAACCATCGTCTAATAGGTTTTCGCTGTAATTGTGCTCAAGGTCATATTTGTCATTTTATGGGCCATTTTCCATTTTTACAAGAGTCGCTACTCATAAGAGTGTTGGTCTGGATTGTTATGTGCTTAAAATTAAATAAATTAATTAATGGTGTTGCAGGGGCTGAAGCCTAAACTAGGGTGAGAGGTAAGGTCCGCCCTGGACATGTTGCCAATGTGGAACAAATAACCAAAGTCATTTTACCATTTTCTGAGGCATGAATGCGGTGTAGTGTTTTTTCTGGTATATATGTCATAAAGGAAATTAAAAAGTGGCCCATATATTGGGTCAATAGAAGACCGCAAAAAGGAAGGTGGACTGGTAAATAGAAGAGGCAGAAAAGTGAAATTGGAAGGGCAAAAGAAACTTTCATTCAGAGCACATTCACTTGTACTCAGAACAAAAAACTGTAGCTAAATGGAAAGTGGAAAATGAGTCTTTAGGAAATGTTAGGGAATCTGAACCATTTCCAGAACCCAGCACAACCTCCTCTTTGAAGAAAGAATCCCACAGGAGCCAGGCAGCTCATAGGACTGCACTATTCATATCTTAATCCTATATCTTTAAGTACAGTATTATGTAGTATAAATAGCCCAATATAAGCTCTGTCTTTGCATAAAACTGCACAAGCATTTGTCTGCCATAAGCTTTCTGCTAATCATATCTTTGCTGCTTTAGAACTTCTCAGTGTCTGTCAGTTTGCCTGCAATGTAAAGCACTGTAGACTTTTGTTTAAAATGCTTGAGAAGCACTAGCTGCACGTTTGGCCCTATCACTACTGGGGGAATTGCTGTAAAATGCAAGAATCATTTAAACCAAGCTCACAAGAAACATGTTCAGTAGATAACTGTCAGAATAATTTATGTGCTATGATTGGCTTAGGGGTTGCTGTGCTGTGAGAGCTGCACACTACATTAATATTACATTCACTGAAAAAATCAATCATAACACATTGTTTAAAGCCCTTTGGCTATAAGGCTTTTTTGAATGACCTAGCTGCTTTGCTTTATCCTTTTTTTTCCAGCTTTTGCTTCCAAGGCCACATGCTTGTCCGTAATGACAGACCAATATATTTCTGTAACTGGCTATAATTAATATCCCATGACTTATTTTTATGAAGGCACATGTACAAGGCAATGGATGTAGAAAGAAACAGATGCACAAAGATGTAAAAGAGGGAAAATGGGGCTGAAATCTCTGATCTCTCATATTTTTCTTTTTCTTGACATTTAAATAGGTTGGTAGCAGTTATCTTAACCTAAAAACAGAGGGAAACAAGATCAAAGAGTAATTCTTACAACTTAGCCTCAGATCACAGCACAGGACATAGTCATAGTACTGACTCACTATGTTGCTGTTAATCACAGATTATCACAAAGCTTTAATAGAGAAAAGTTGTAAAAATTGGAAACTACAGGTTAAGTTGAAGTTGTAGAATAACACATCACTCAGTGTTGTTTCAATGCTGTCAAGAGCCTTGTGAATAAGTTGTTTGGTGGTCGATATGTTTTGCGTCATCTCGTGTAGTTGTCAGTCTTCCTTTCAGATGAGTCATTAGTGGCAGTGACTTCTTTACTCTGAACCAACAGGCTGCTTTTTTTAGCTGTTTAGGGTTTGTGTGTTTGTGCCTGTGTACAAATGCATTGACACATGAGGTTCACAGTCCCTTGCAAAAGTATTCATACCCCTTGAAATTTGCCACATTGTGTCACGTTACAGCTGAAAACGCAAATGTATTTTAGTGTGATTTTATGTGATCGACCAACATAATTAGTGCATAATTGTGAGTTGGAAGGAAAGTAATTCATGGTTTTCAAAATTTTACACGAATAGAAATCTGAAAAGTGTGGTATGCATACACTACCAGTCAAACTTTTGGACACACCTTCTCATTTAATGGTTTTTCTTTATTTTCATGACTATTTACATTGTAGATTTCACTGAAGCCATCAAAACTATGGATGAACACACATGGAATTATGCAGTGAAGAAAAAAGTGTGAAATAACTCAAAACATGTTTTATATTTTAGATTCTTCAAAATAGCCACCTTTTGCTTTGATTACTGCTTTGGATACTCTTGGCAGAGTCATAACTTTCTAGAACCATCTTTCACTCCGATTACAGCTGCAAGTCTTTTGGGGTATGTGTCTATCAGCTTTGCACATTTAGAGACTGAAATTTTTGCCCGTTCATCATGGCAAAATAGCTCAAGCTCAGTAAGATTGGATGGAGAGCATCTGTGAAAAGCAATTTTCAAGTCTTGCCACAGATTCTCAGTTGGATTTAAGTTTGGACTTTGACTGGGCCATTCTAACACATGAATATACTTTGATCTAAACCATTCCATTGTGGCTCAGGCTGTATGTTTGGGATTGTTGTCCTGCTGGAATGTGAACCTCCACCCCAGTCTCAAGTCTTTTAGGGACTCCTAACAGGTTTTCTTCCAAGATTGCCATGTATTTGGCTTCATCCATCTTCCCGTCAACTCTGACCAGCTTTCCTATCCCTGCTGAAGAAAAGCACCCCCACAACATGATGCTGCCACCACCATGTTTCCCGGTGGGGTTGATGTGCAGTATTAGGCCAAAAAGTTACATTTTGGTCCAATCTGACCAGAACACCTTCTTCACATGTTTACTGTGTCCCCCACATGGCCTGTGGCAAAACTACATAAAGGCCTGATTTGTGGAGTGCGTGACAAATAGTTGTCCTGTGGCCAGATTCTCCCACCTCAGCTGTGGATCTACTATAGGCCTCTCGGCTGTTTGTCTAACTGCTTTCCTAACCTGTCAGTTTAGATGGATCACCATGTCTTGGTCGGTTTGCAGTTGTCCCATTCTCTTTGCATTTTTGGATGATGAATTAAACAGTGCTATATGAGATGTTTAAAGCTTGGAATATTTTTGATAACGTAACCCTGCATTAAACCTCTCTAATGTGTTCATTGGGCTTCATGATGCTGTTTGTTTACTAATGTTCTCTAATAAACCTCTGAGGCCTTGACAGAACAAAGATTAAATTACACACAGGTGGACTCTTTTTTTTCTAAGTAGGTGACTTCTGTAGGCAATTATTTGCATTGGATTTAATTAGGAGTGTCAGTAAAGGAGGCTGAATACAAATGCAATCCAAACTTTTCAGATTTTTATTTGTAAAATTTTGAAAAACTTGAATAATTTTCCATCCTCTTCACAATTAGGCACTATTTTATGTTGGTATATCATATAAAATCCCAATAAAATACATTTATGTTTGTGGTTGTAATGAGACAAAATGTGGAAAAGTTCAAGAGGTATGAATACTTTTGCAAGGCACCGTAGGTAGCACCGATGAGGGCAGGCCTCTGCAAATAATTCCCCACTGACTGTTACATCAGGGAAATAAAAAGCTGGAGAGCTGAAACATGTTAGACTGAGACTGCAACCCTATGGGGATAATTAACTCCTTTTTTAGACTTAAAGGTCTCTCAGAGTTCAAGAGATGACCTAAGATGTTGTGTAAAGCTACTGCTAGCATTTGGAGTTCAAGCAGAGCTGTTGGTTCTGTATTGATTACATTAATGAAGCTTGGTAACACCCTTCTTTCCAGGAAACTGAGTGAGTGGAAATGGATCTGCACATGCTGAATGGTGCAGGTTATTTTAGTTTGCTTTTCTTGTTATCAAATTATTTGTGATCTAAACCTAGATCATATTTTTCCGCATTTTATAGGGTCACACCTGACATTGACATCTCGGTTGAGATGTTTAAGGAACTGGTGTTTCATTGTGGTTAACACGTGGTTATAATTGTCAAAGTAGGACTGTTGGTCTATAAACTCTGCAGGCTAAACCGCTTTTGATTGTTTGACAGCCTTTTTAACTGGTAAGCAGGCAGTGGTATGGGTGTGTGATTGTGGGAAGGGTCTGAAGTCACTTAGAGGCTTTTGTTTTTGTTGTAAAGGGCAGTGTTTCTGTTTTTCTTCAGAGCACCATCAACCCAGTGGATGGGATCTACCAGCCCCCTTTGGACACTCCAGTAGTGAACACCACAATGCCAACACAGACCACACTACCCCCAGGTACAAGATGTCTGCCTCCTCACCACGTTTTGTACATTTAGAAGTAACATTTGTGCTTAATATATTAAGACTTGGCATCATCCAGAGAGATTGTTTTTACTTGGAAATTTGCTCAAAAGTGAAACAGCTCCCCCTGTGGTGCAGATTTTAATCTTAGACAGCATAAAGCACTCTTAGGAAATGTTTGTGCTTGCTGGCCAGTGCTTGAAGGAGCAGTGTGTAATAATTAAAGTTATTGAGTCTATTATATATATTTATGCTTTTTTTTTAATGTAAAATCACTCCAAGATTTTAATAATTGATAATAAAGTGTTTTTGTTCTTTTATTCATTGGCTGCATCCAGCATTCTCACCATTAGATGACACTAAATATCATACACTGCCCCTTTAATCTGCTCAGTACTTTGTCAATATTCTGTCCCAGACTACATTTAAAATTGTAATGTTTCACTGTGGGTTGTAACCTGAAACGTCTTCTGGAATGACAATATATTATAAATGTTCTCTCGGTATTTGCAGGTAAACTAATACAGGTTAATTTACTGACTGTTGAAAGTCAGGACCATAGTTTAGAAAAATTGTTATTTGCATCATCTTATTTACTTTTTTAGACAGGCTTCCCTCTTTTTCATTACTGTACTGTGTTGGAGCAGATTACTGTTCTTGGGGTCATTTTTTTCATCATGTTAGTCAAGCTGTGTGGGTATTCTTATTAAGTGGTAAGCTCTGAATAAATATTTGGCTATTTTAGTCAGATGACTATGACTAGACTGTTTAAAAATGAACACTGTAAACTAGGCCAATCTAATTTTGGTGTCTTAATGGACGTGTAATCCCCATCACAATTGAAGCTTCTGTCTGCAGCGTCTCAGATCATTTTCTCAGCCTGAGATGCTGCTTTTAATGTGATCTGGCTTCATTTTAAAGCCTCAGTGTTAACTCATCTGCTTTCTCTTTTTGATAAAGACGCTTCTCAGGTGTTGTGCAAATCAGACCAACGACCCTCCACATTACCTGTTGGTCCTGTTGTCACAGTGATGGGCAGTCTGCAGACCCCTACTCCCAACAGCACAGGTAACTGTTAATTCTTGCAGTGTTGTTGTTTCAATATTCATTTGCAACAAGTGAATATTAAATCATTAATATTCACTTACTGTATGACACAAACTACAGTTTATGACAATATTAATAATTGTCATAAACTGTAGTTTGTGGTCTGCGAATCCCATCAGCATATTAAATTTATTTACCAAACATGAATTGCTTTTTTACAGATGGTGTAATTTTGTCATTTTTGGGTGCAAAGTCAGCTAGTAAGCTATCTCCCTGAGGAGTTGAGCTTAGTTTATGCTCACCTCATTGATTGTTGTGCACACAAGTTGTGACATCACCTCAACCCCTTTAGTACTGGCAGACCAAATTGGCTGTAGTCTTCTCCTGAAAGATGGGTGTCGTCATTCAGAAAAACCTTTGCGTCAGCACTTGTTTATTAGTAGAAGAAGTCAAAACAGGATGTAAAGCAATTGTGGAGTTTCTCCCAGAAAGTCTTATCTTTTAAAATTTTTGTGGTATCTCCCTCTCCATAGGAATATTTGACTTCCTGTATTGATAAATCATTGAAAGGTTGATAAAGATAGACATGAATGTACACTTATGTGTTTAACTTGACCGTGTCACATTTGCCAGGTTACTAACGTCCATCGACAGTATAAATGATGGACCTAATGGCTGTGACATCACTTGCTGGTTTGGGAAGTCTTGTGCTGAATCCCAACTATGAGTATTTTCGCCATCGCCATCTTGATGTTTTGAAACGAGGTGTGACAAGCATTAGGCAAAGCTGGTTGTGAAACTGCACGCTTATTGGCTAATGAGTTGTCCTAGAAAATCCTCCTTTCAGAGACTTAAAATGAGGAAATCTTTTAAATTTACTTAATTTTTTATTCAGTATGATATGTAATGAAAGACTGAGCCCATGAACACAGCAGGAAAGTGTTTACTGAGGTCAGGTCAGAGGGCTGTTTTTCCTACAGACTACTATAGAACTGGACGTCTCGTTGCAGCCTCAGGTATTGCCCCCTTGTGACCAATAAAAAGAATGCAGATTTGAGGCACTTCCAGCATAGATTCATTTTTTAGATCCAGAAACTGCATCCATCCTTTATAGAGTCTTTGTAAAAATTGAGAGGTGCATGACCAGCTAAAATGACACCAAAGCAAGGTGCACGCCACCAGTTATGATGACAACAGTAGGCATAAACTAGATGTTGGTGATAATTGCAGTGAAAATTAAATGATAATATTGATTGGTAACTGGTGGATGTGTAAATAAGAGGTGGTTTGGTTAAAAAGTGTGTTCACAATGTTTTTCTGCTGCCTTCGAGTGGCCAAAAAAGCCATTATTTTCAATCTTGATCTTACATCACAGTACATTTAGTGCCTCTTGTGAAGCTTTCAGTTATCTCCCAAAATCTTTAGTGACAGACTGAAGAGAGGTATTTTTGTCAGAAGCTGTTTCCAAAATCAAAACTGAGCTTTAAGCTTCACACATTGTGTCTTAGTCTTTGTAATACTGTGTTGTATTTTAAGTTGCCTTGAGAATGTTGGATTATTCATCCCCAGGGGAAAAATGCAGTTTTTAAGAGAAGTTTCTGTCCAGGGTGTTATCTTTTGTTGAATGCTTTTATTTGCAAGCACAAAGGAAATTGCAGATAATAATAAAACATTGACCAAATGAGCAAAAGTAGTAAAAAAATATTATTTACTGCTTTATTTCTATGTCAGTGAAGTTAAAAAAAAAAAGAGGTAAAGCTGAGGTTGTTGCCCATTTGCCTTCTCTGCTGAGGCAGCAGTATTAAAATGCTGTGTGGTGCATTAAGGACGCAGACTGCATGCTTGAGAGTACTGTCAATATGCTCTGCAGAGAAATCGCTGTTAAGGAATGCTTAATGGTGCTGTACACAGCCAGCTGAACAGCAGGACTTAGAAACCAGGGCTTCAGTTAAGCAACATACAGTTGATTTGAACATAACTGTACATAAAGAATTTATTTATTAGCTTCATCATATTAAAAAGGTAATGCTATAAGAGAGCACTGACTTGTTATACATTGTTTGATTCTTACTTTGTTCTGTCAGGGAGTGGCCCATCGGGCCCCAGCAGCGGTGTCGCCTCCCCAGCTCACATCCCCCTCCCCTCACATTCAGTGCCAGACTTCTCCTATTCCTCCAGTGAGGATGAGTTCTATGACGCTGATGAGTTTTACCAGAGCAGCACTTCCCCCAAACATTGCATAGAGTAAGTACAGTATCACCTTGCCTTCTTGGAATCAACTGTGCATGCAGTAAATCTAATGTTTTATAGCTGGAAATCAACACTTTCCGAATCGAGTTAGAACTTAGTGAATAAATATTAAGCTGCATAAGCTGTTTTAATCAGAGGAGTTTGCATCAAAATTGCCTGTGAATTTCTATTTACTTGTTATCACTTTATCTCTTTTGCTTCCTGCTTCCTTTCCCACTCCCACCTCCTCCTCCTGCTCCCAGTCCCTCAGGGCCTCCAGCTGCCTCACCGCTTCCTAATGAAGAAACGGCTCTGAAACGACCCAACACTACAGAATCACTCAACTCATCAATGTCCAATGGCACCACAGATGCAGGTAAAAAGAAAAGCACACACAAGGCATATAAATACATTAGTTGTTTGTCCCTCATTGATTAAACATATGTTGGAGGAGGTGTCAGTCATTTAAATCACATTTACTACATTGTGGTAAAAAATCAGTTTCATTTGACAGACAGAAAAAGCAGCTGTATTACTTTTTTGCTCTACTGTTGTCTTCAGACCCGTTTGACAGCCATGATGACCGTGATGATGATGGTGAAGGGGAGTCTGTGGAAGAGCACAAGAGTGTCATCATGCATTTGCTCTCTCAAGTTCGATTGGGCATGGACCTCACAAAGGTAAGGACCCTGTGCTTCTTTTGACTCCATGTATGAATCCAGTGTAAGTGCCCCTCATTCTGGCTACAGTTCCCTCACTGCTGTAAGTCTTCCTCATTTTATTCTCCAATATTATCAATATAAAACTTTATTTTTTGATAGCACATGCAGTCATAACTTCCCTCCGTCGTTCCCAGTTTCTTTTATCACCACATCTTGTACATATTTTGAATAGTGTTTAACTTTGAGTTTTTTGTTAAATTTTGCAATTTATACAGACATGTTTGTTTATTTTAGTCTTTATTTTTTGCTTTTAGGTTTTATATTTATATATAACTGAGTGCTGTAACACAATTTCCCCCCTGGGATTAATAAAGTATTCTGATTCCTCTTCATTGTATTTCTCAGGTGGTCCTGCCTACTTTCATCCTAGAAAGAAGATCTTTGTTAGAAATGTATGCAGATTTCTTTGCACATCCAGACTTATTTGTAAGGTATATACCTTTTTAATAACTATTCTGTTTTGGGTTTTTTTCATTTTGGTTTGGTTTGGTTTTTTACGTGCAAGTTGTCCTGTCATCAAGATGATTCCTGAATCTAAACCGTCAGTTAATACTTGGTCGTCTTACTTTCAGTATTGCTGAGCAGCTGGAGCCCAGAGAGCGCATGGTGCAAGTGGTGAGGTGGTACCTGTCAGCTTTCCATGCTGGAAGGAAAGGCTCAGTGGCCAAGAAACCTTACAACCCAATCCTAGGAGAAGTCTTCTACTGCCACTGGGATCTTCCTACTGAGACAGAGGAGCCTTTACCACAAATGGTGAGCTCCTGTGCCATTGCAGTCAAGATCATCAGAATAGTTAGGTTCATGATTTATTTTGACTTGCTTATTAAATTTCTGATCTGGTGATGAATTCATTTATGATATAACATTGTGTTTTTTCACCTTAGACAAGTGTTATGATGCCTAACTTTTACAAATCCTCCTAAAGGTCCTATTAAGTTTATTGTACTTCATTGCATTTCAAGGGTACTCGCTTACTTGCAAAGGTTTGTTCAAATTTAAGTGAACTGCCACTTTTGTAAGTCTGTAAGAACATTGAGACATTGTATGTGATATTTGGTTCGATAAATAAACTTATTTTAACTGAAGACTCACCTGAGCAAACACTTTTCAAACTGCTTGCTTTTTATGTACATTTCTAACTATATACATTTAACCACCAATCTCTATCCTCTTCTTTCCTGTACCCTCCAGGAGACAATATCAGATGGCCCAGTTCCCTGGTCTTCACCCAACAGTGTGTGTTTTGTGGCAGAGCAGGTCTCTCACCACCCACCCAGTGAGTGTTGACTCTTCCTCTGTTGACTTTTAAAGTGGCAATGTCCGGACCCTTGAAGCTGTAGGAAAACTGGGGTGACGCTCATTCTTTCTGAAAAGTAACCACCTTCCATTACTATTATGGTAGTGTATTGTAGCTCAATTCGGCTGTATGACTGATAAGCTAATAATTAGCCATATCAAGGCATCCATCAGTTCTCAAGAGTCGCTACACCTACTAGAGTATTGGCCACATTTTATTGAAATATTGTCTCAAGCTATGTTAGGCGCAGTCAAGAAATAGGACCATTGTTCTGGATAAGATTGTTTGTGAGCCTCCTCGACTTCTCAGTGGATTTTAATTCTCATTAGTTTGTGCAATACAACCAGCCAATGACAAGAATACTTATCACTTTCTGTACCTCACATATTACACTAACCTGTGAATTGTGACTGATCTACTGTGTCACTGACATAATGGTTTAACTACTTGTAAGGAAGAAAGCTTATTTTTCATTGTGGTTTCTTCTGAATGCTGATAAATTACCCACATTTGCACCACTCTTCAGTATTTCCTGTCTTTTTTCCTGTAGTTTCTGCATTCTACGCAGAGTGCTTAAGTAAGAAGATCCAGTTCAACGCTCACATTTGGACCAAGTCAAAGTTTCTTGGCATGTCCATAGGCGTCCACAACATTGGCCAAGGTACACTGGCCTTAAACACTCCAAAAATACTCATTTTTATTCTTTTGGAATAGAGCTGTTTCAAGTATCTTTTGGTGTCTATCTAGGTTGTGTGTCATGTTTGGAACATGATGAACATTACATTCTCACCTTTCCTAATGGATATGGAAGGTAAGTTTATCCTGTTTGTCTGTGTCATCACTCAGTAAACTGTCTGGTCATTTCCGTTTGCTTCACTGATCTAAGTCTGCCTGTCCAGGTCGATTCTGACTGTGCCGTGGGTGGAGCTTGGTGGAGAGTGCAACATCTCCTGCTCCAAATCAGGCTACAGTGCTAACATTGTGTTCCACACCAAACCCTTCTATGGTGGAAAGAAGCACAGGATCACTGCAGAGATTTTGTAAGAGGGATATGGCTATATAATTTCTATCACACTTTGCGCATTTTTCAAAGACTGACAACTGACTACAAAGAAAATATTCTAGTCTTTAATACACAATATTTCACCTTAGATTTTCTATTTTTCTTGCAGTCCACCTAATGACAAGAAGTCTTTCTGCTCCATTGAGGGAGAATGGAATGGAGTGATGTATGCTAAGTGGGCAACTGGAGTGAGTCTTTTATTTCATTCTTTATATTACAAAATGTTGGAAAACTGTGCATTAAATGGATTAATACATAAAATGGATGTTTTTATATGTTTTAGGAGAACACGGTGTTTATTGACACTAAGAAAATGGCCATCATTAAGAAAAAAGTGAGGAAGCTGGAAGACCAGCTCGAGTATGAGTCCCGAAGGTAAGTTTTTAAACTTAGCCAGCTTGCAGTGTCATTTGTTTTAAATTTTATTCAATCTAATCAAAAGTAATGAATTCTCGACTTTCACGCCTTCATTCAATTAGACTATGGAAAGATGTGACAGTGAACCTGAAGATAAAAGACATCGATGCAGCAACAGAAGCCAAACACCGGTTGGAGGAAAAACAGAGAGCAGAAGCCAGAGAGAGAAAGGAGAACGAGCAGCAATGGGAGACCAGGGTGAGGTTTTCTGCCTTAACAGACAGGCTATGAATTCTGAGAGCTAGTAGACCATGTAGCCCTGAGATACTGAGACATGAACACATTCTTCGCCCTACGAATCACTACATATTATCAGCCAAAACATTAAAACTACTGAGTGGGTGTTAACATTGGTATGCGTCAATTTTATGTCAGTATTATTCATTTCACCAGCCAGTTTACCTGATGCATGATCAGTGTGTATTCTCTTTACGTATGTCAAATAACAAATTGTAATACAACAAAATGGGGAAACGTTAAAAAAATTTCAGGATTTAAAGCTTGTATTCAGTCATATTTGTCATGGCAGCTTTATTTACTCAAAATTTGATGGGTTCCGCTGCTCTGTTTTACTTAGCGAGACCAGTGTTCAAAATGTCAGAGAACATTGTAGTTGTATTTTAGGAAATAGTCTGATATAGCTGATTAAAAACTTTGAATGTAACAATTGCTATTGTTTTTTGTTTCTGTAGCTATTCCATGAGGATGGGGAGTGCTGGGTCTATGATGAGCCACTTTTAAAGAGATTAGTCACTCAGCGGCCCTGAGAAGACAGCGCCACACTTTGCTGCATAAAGAAGTGCACACACAAGAGTCTTCATAAGAACTCTTTTGCAGAACCACTTCTTATTTGAAGCCTTGGAATGACTGATGATTGAATTTGTACACTGCTTTGCATTTGACTGTAAAACAATATGGAAATGAATGAAAAGCATCAAAGATGAATATTAGTAAAGCTCCTCTCCTTATTTGGGCAATTTCACATCCACCGCCACCGATACCACCACCTGCCAACATGAGACTCTGCAGCACAGAGTGGAGACAGGAGAATCAAAATGTCACGTGTCTCCACTGTGTCCACACAGCTCCACGGGACGAGCCAGAACAGCACTCATTTCCCTACATCCATAGCTTTTTGGGGGGAGAGCCGTTGTCAGTGGTGTACAGTTCAAGTAAAACTTGACTAATAAAACAGCGCTCTACATCTCAGGGAATCTGTTGACTGAGGAAAGAAAGCTGCTGCCCCCACCCAGAGTCTGACAGCCTTATAACTGTGGAACAGATGAATCTTAAAGTGGCAGGAAAGAAATTCTCTGCTTGCCTGCAACTAGTTATAACTGTTTATATATAGATATACATATGATGGATATATAAATATATATTCTTTTTTATTTCCAATGCTCTTATGTTTATTTTTCTTTCTGGCAATAGTGTAAAATATTTCAGGATATGAACCCAATGGCTTTACATCATTAGGAATCATTCCATTTAGCCTTTTAATATTTTGTTCCTATTTCAGTTACTTTTGCCACCAATTTGGATCATTTACACTGTTCTGTGTCTCCAGTGTTATCCAGAAACAAAGCCCTCCATAAGCCATAGTAACTAAACACACTGATTAGGAGGGTAGTGGGTAGATTTCAAATATGCAATACAGATAGAAATCAAAAGATGATTTTATGCCAAAAAGGTTTAGAGAAAAGGCTGAGGGGACTTTGTCTGGACAGAGACCAAACAGTCTTCTGAAAGGGTTTCCATATTACCTGAAGGCATTTATGAACAAATGATTGTTTACATAGTTTTGTCTTTCTGGACAGTTGGTCCATGAAGAGGACATAAGGCTTAGACTGAGCCTATAAAGTCTCCCTTTTGTTCTGCACGTCACATGTCCTTGTTTCCTCTTGTCAGAGTGGATCGCCTCATTTTTCACTCACGTCCGAGGGTGAAGAGAGTGAAAATGTGAAATCAGAGTAGACCTTTAAACACACTGCTGCACTTTCATAGTGCTGTTACAGTCCAAACTACGTTCTACTGGTTGACTCTTCTTGTATTGTTAATTTTTTGTCTGTTTTTTAAGATTCAGAACTGCATAGAGGGCAATATTTATCCTACTGTACACCCTCAGCTATTTTGAACCATTATTATTTCTCTTATTTACAGCTACATAGGTTGGCTCTTACCAGAATGATAGTTGGATGAGATGGAGAAATAAAAATATATAAAAATCTTCACCTGAAAATGCTGTATCAAGCTCACAACAGTCCTCCTTGTTATACCTCTTTTTGTGTGATTTGGTTATTGTATCTCCTAAATTATATTAAATTGTTTTAGTGGGAAAGCCCTTTTGAGTCATATATTCAGTTAATCTGGAGAAGGGAGCTGTAAAGATAAGCATACTGTCGGTAGTGTATGCAAATAGTATTTGAATTTTATCTTCCAATAAAAGCAAACATAAATGCCTTTGAAAGGAATCAAAATGACGAGTTTTAAGTAAAACTGAAGAAAGTTCTGTTTTTTTTTTTCTTGTTTTGTCTTTGTAAATTCTATTAAATAGAGGCCTTGCCATTCATTTCAATTTTGCTCAGTATTGCCTGATAGGGAGCAATCAAAACAAATGTATTTTTTATTTTCTTCTCACCATAACCATTGATTGTATCCAATTCTCCTGTTTATTGATGCATAATATTAAATCTCCATGAGTTTATTCCAGTGAGATTTTGTAATGCTTCTTTCAGGTGAGTGGTCCCCTCACGTCACGTTGCTTAGAATGTGACATGAGAGGGACAGGGAATGAATATGTCTTTGTGTCACTTCAGTTTACTTTACTGGCCACGCATACAGTTTTTCATTCAGTGTTTTAGTTAATAAAACCTAGCGTCCACTAGGGCATGGACAAGACGTGGAATGCGAATTTAGTAAATCCGCAACCTCTCCACATATTCTTGAAAGCTTCCTTTCATTATCTCTATCATTCCTGAACGCTTCCTGGTGTTTCTGCGCCTTCGGGAGAGGGCAAAACTTCTGCGTTGAAATTTTGGTCTCGACGACTATAGGGGGCTGCTCTTGAAGCCTAAGGTTCACCCTACAACCCATCCAAACCAGTGAATAGTTGGGTTCATTCATTTTTAATTTTTTAGTATTTCTGCCTCTGTACACCATCACAGCAGATTTTAAACAATCAAGATGTTTTTGAAGTACAAGACTTTCAGCTTTTAATCAAGTGGTTTAACAAAAGTATTGCATTAACTGCTAAGGAATTACAGCCATTTTTATTCATAGTTCCCCATTTTTAGAGGCACAAAAGTAATGGAACAAACCAACATAATTTTAAATATCTCAGTCAAAATATAGTGGGGAAATTGCATAAACGTGATGTCCTGTCACCCAAGGTTTGTTGTTTGGGTAACACTTAACAGCCTTTGATGGGATTATGGCATCAATGCAAAAGTTAATATAGTCCCTGATTTATTCTGTGAACCTATCAATGTCCTCTCCCTGCAGCTCACAGAATACCTGCCAATCAATCACCTTAAAACTATAAGGATTGTTATTAATATTTGGGTCAAAGTCCTTTGCGGTCAATGACTGCCTGAAGTCTAGATGCTCTGCCAGACCTTTTCCTGCACCCACCTCCAGTTTCTGCTTGTTTGTGGATCTCTCTGCCTTCAGTAATTAAAAAGCTTGCTCTAAAATCTGAAAGTCTGCACCTCGAGAACATCTTGATTGTTTGATTTAAAGTTATCTGCAGTGGTGTACAGAGGCAAATTTATGATTGTCCAAATAGTCATGGAGCTAACTGTATGTATCCCGTTACCTCCGGGAACAAATGCCTATGATGCACACAAACAGAATGACATCTTAATCATACACCCAGATATCAAAACTGCATGGTCTCTAGTTTTATCTGATTAAACAGTAATTCTGTTTTTGTTTTTTTCACTTTAGCCATGGAACCCTTTCAGTGCACTTGTTATGATGGAAACAGGAGTTGCTGACATCTTGTTATTCTCAGAAGAGCTCATCCTATCTTCCACCTGACTGCTTTGGTAGGGAATTAAATATACACTTGTGTAGGTGTCGAGGGACTTTAAAAATAGACTCTGACACAAGGCAAGTCTGCAAGACAGAACCTGATGATTAAATAATAATGCAAGAACCAGCTTATTCTGTGCCTCCCTGGTCTAGTAGGAGAAATAGTTCCGCAAATTTGCATCAGTTTAATTCAAAAAAGTTTTTTAAAAATGGATCTCCGTGTTCCTTTAAAACACTTGTTTTTTTCTGATTTAGAGGCCTATGTTAAACACTCTTAGCTGCCCCTAAATATCTAGTGATTTTGGGCCATTGTGGTAAATATTTTTAATAAGATATCTGGATCAGTCTCTGTATTTTAACTCCTACGTAGTTTTCGTCTGGTTTCTCAATCTGTGCTACACAGTGAAAACTAACATTGTTATCCAAATTATCACATAATCTAATGAAAGATGTTATGCAACTTATCCACTCTTGCTTGTTTTCTGTCTCAGCCTTTTCATACATTTGTTTCACATAATATAAATATCATTATTGATCCACATATTTGATTTGGCAAAGATTTTACACCAGATGCCCTTCCTGGTGGAACCCTCTCTATTTATCCAGGCTTGGGTTTGGCACTTTGATTACACTGGCTTGTGGCCCTTCCTTGGCTGGGTTAGTAGAGGGCTGGTGGAAGAGAGGCTGGAGTGGTCAAGGTATATTTGCATTGGAGAACACAGGAATCAACCTTAATAGAACCAAGAGAGAATATGTGTGTGAATGAGAGTGGGTCATGTGCAATGGTGAAAAGGCAAGGAGCAGACGTAGTAAAAGTGGATGGATTTAAATACCTGGGGTCAACCATCCAAAGCAACAGCCAGAGCACAAGAGAGATGAAGAAAAGAGTGCAGACAAGATGGAGTTGGTGGAGACAAGTATCAAGGGTGATTTGTGTCAGAAGGATATCAGCATTACCGAAAAGGAAGGTTTACAAGAGACTTTCTATGATGCATGATTTGGAGACAGTGGCACTGACAAAAAGACAGGAGGCTGAGAGGTTGCAGAGTTGAAGATGCTGAGATTTTTGCTGGAAGTGACCAGGATGGACAAGATTAAAAATGAGTACATCAGAGGGGCAGCTCAGGTTGAGCGGTTTGGAGACAAAGTCTGAGAGGCAAGGCTGAGATGGTTTGGACATGTGCACAGGAGGAATGTTGGATGTATTGGACAAAGGATGTTGAAGATTGAGCTACCAGGCAGGAGGAAAGGAGAAAAACCACAGGAAGACCGCAAAGATGGTGGATGGATGTAGCGAAGGAGGACATGCAGAGAGTTGGTGCGACAGAAGCGGATGCACGGGA
Source organism: Etroplus canarensis (assembly GCA_015106775.1). NCBI lineage: Eukaryota > Metazoa > Chordata > Actinopteri > Cichliformes > Cichlidae > Etroplus > Etroplus canarensis. Next base: position 692 of record VUQH01059776.1, on the reverse strand, counting down.
TAGAGTGAGAGGGAGGCCGATGATCCACTGCAGTGATCCCTTGAAGTTTTCTGAATGAAAAGTTTCAGCATCTTCAACTCTGCCACCTCCAGCTCCACCTCCAGCATTTTTGTCTGTGCCACCATCTCCAGACCATACGTCATAGTAGGTCTCACTTCTTCTTCTTCTTCTTTCGGCTGCTCCCGTTAGGGGTCGCCACAGCGGATCGTCTGCCTCCATCTCACCCTATCCCTTGCATCCTTTTGCCTCACACCCTCTGCATGTCCTCCTTCACTACATCCATCAATCTTCTCTGTGGTCTTCCTTTTCTCCTGCCTAGCAGCTCCATCCTCACCACCTTTGTCCAATATATCCATTATTCCTCCGCTGAACATGTGCAAACCATCTCAGCTTTGCCTCTCTGACTTTGTCTCCAAACTTCTCCACATGAGCTGTCCCTCTGATGTACTCATTTCTAATCCTGTCCATCCTGGTCACTCCTAGGGAAAATCTCAACATCTTCAATTCTGCCACCTCCAGCTCTGCCTCCTGTCTTTTTGTCGGTGCCACCATCTCCAAACCATACGTCATAGCAGGTCTCACTTCTTCTTCTTCTTCTTTCGGCTGCTCCCGTTAGGGGTCGCCACAGCAGATCATCTGCCTCCATCTCACCCTATCCCTTGCATCCTCTTCCCTCACACCAACCCTCTGCA
>VUQH01059775.1:0-20887 GCA_015106775.1 Etroplus canarensis | reverse complement strand
TTCACATACTCTTCCTCCAAGATTACCCCTACTCCATTTCTATTCCTACCTACACCATATTAGAACAGTTTGAATCCACCTCCAATGTTCCTAGCCTTGCTTCCCCTCCACCTGGTTTCTTGCACACACAATATATCTACCTTCCTTCTCTCCATCATATCAGCCAGCTCTCTCCCTTTACCAGTCATAGTCCGTACATTTAAAGTCCCTACTCTCACCTCCACCCTCCTACCTTTCCTTCTCTCTCTCTGCCTCCTAACACGCTTTCCCCCTCTCCCCCTCCTTGATCTTTGGCCAACAGTAGCACACTTTCCACCGGCACTCTGTTGGCTAAAGGCACCGGAGGCGGTTGTTGTTAACCCGGGCTGCGACCAATCCGGTATGGAAGTTGTGTTATGAATCCACATATTTGATTTGGCAAAATTTTTACACTAGATGCCCTTCCTGACGCAACCCTCACCATTTACCCAGGCTTGGGACCGGCACTAGGACTACATTGGCTTGTGGGCCCCTGTGGCTGGTTTAACTAACTGTAACTAATGAGTTTCTTAATTGTGGTGAGTACCTCTAAAGTTTGTACACATACAGAGCTTAAGAAATGTATTAGACCACCATTCAATGTAAGGTTTATGCCACAGCTGCCCTAAATTAACAGCACTTTTATGTTAGTCACGATTTTTTAAATTTACTGTTTTATCACAAAAAACTAGTAAAGCACATTATTATTTCTTGATTAAGATGTCAGTGTCAAATTATAGTCATTTACTTGCATTCCTGGACAGAAAAAAATAGTTTTAATGGTTGAATGTTCTGCTTTGAAATTCCTCATTCCTGTTTAATATTCTAAAATTTGGAGAATTCACTGAAAAGGAAAGAGTCTGCAATTAAGCACTTTATGATGCTGTGTGGTCTTTCTTGTTTTTATGACAAATGGTCTAATAAATTTGTTTAGGACTTTATAAATAAACTTTATATTTTATTGTTTATATTATATATGCAGTCAGGTAAAAAAGAAGGTTTTCACAGGACTTGAAGTAATCATTTTCTGTATGACTTTATTGGTCTCTCACATTGTTATGGAGTAATTTTGGTCCATTCTTCTTTACAGCATTAATTCAGTTTATTGAGATTTGTGGGCACTTGCTTATGCACAGCTCTCTTAAGACCCCACCAAAGCATTTTAATCAGGTTAAGGTCTGGACTTTACAGCACCTGCATTTTTTTCTTTTTCAGCCATTTTCTTGTAGATTTACTGGTGTGCTTGGTATCATGAGCCAATTTCATGATCAAATTTCAGCCAAGCTTTGGGTGTCAGACAGATGGCCTTACATTTGACTCCAAAATACAAAGGAGTTCGTGGTTGACTCAGTAACTGGAAGGTGCCGAGGTTCTGTGGCTGCAAAACAAGCCTAAATCATCACCCCTACACCACTGTGCTTGTCAGTGGGTCTGAGGTGTTTGTGCTGATATAACTGGTTTTCCCCAAATGTGGCCATGTGCATTTTAGCCAAACACCTCCACTTTGGTTTTGTCTGTCCAAAGAACATTGTTCCAGAAATCTTGTGGTTTGTTCAGATGCAGCTTTGCAAACTTAAGCTATGCTGCCATGTTGTTTTTACACATAAGAGGCTTTCTATTGGCAACCCTTTCACAGGACAGCGAGAACTTCCTTTATAACTTGAATAATTAAAACATGTCAGTTGCACCTGATCAGTGCTATCTGCTCCTAGATTAAAACCAAAATTGCTGGATAACAAAAATAATGCACTCATTCGTAGATCCAGAGGATCATCTGTACAGTCTACGCTGATTCTCTGACTTTTCTTATAATGCCTGGAGAAAGTAGAAATACCATTGTCCAGTACATTTATTTATGATTAAAATCCTGCAAAACCAATGTCATCCCCTTCAAACCTCCACTGCACTCTGTGTCTAGTGTTGAATAGCAAATGTTGGCATTTTAACAGGTTAGATTAGAATGATTGGCTTTAACTAGTGAGCATGATATTGTCTCCAGTCTGGCAGGTTTGTAGTATCAGAAGCTTCAGCTGATTTAAATATTATGAACTGTTGCTTCAGCCATTCAGAGCTAGCTGATTTACCTTTAGCTAGTTGAAAAGCATCCAAGCCGCTTGACTTTGCCTGTCTGAAAATACCTTCATGATAATACTGTATCCATAATATGGTTAATTCAGTTTTGCTCTGGAACGAGTAATGCAGTCCACACTGTGAATGAAAACTGCACTCCTTCGCTTCCTCTTGCACACATTCTCCAGATGTTGCTTTCACAGCAACCAGCTGGCTTCATGAGCTTTTACTCTTCTTTGAACATTACAACATTTTCCTTGAAAAACAGTGAGTACATTTGTTTTCCCACTGCTGCCTCTGCAGTTCAGATCTGGTCATCCTCGTCTGTGCAGGGGAAAAATGACGATCTGTGACAAGAAGGCAATGAAGATTAGAAAACAGACCCCCACAGCAAAGATTTCAATCCATAAAGTTTGGAAACAACAAAATGTCTTTCGTTTTATGACTTTCCAAGATTTTTTGCTGAGCTCATTTCTAAGAATGGCACATGACAGCATGTTGTACATGATTCTAAACAACTGAAGTCAGTGCATGGAAAAAGCAAACAATTTTTTTGCGTGTTTCATGCCGAATGAAAATATATTACCATTAAAATAGGCAGCATTTTATGGCCTTTTGGTTTTCTCTTGTCTGGAATACCAGTTTCAGGTTGATCAGGTCAAAAGAACAGGGTTTAAAAGTCATCTTTGTGGCTTCAACAACACTTGTTCACCAGCAACAGAAGGTCATGAGGGAATGTTTCCACAATGGCAAAAATGTTTTCCTGTACTTTGACTTTACAGTTTTGCAAGTGGTAACCAAGTTCAGGCCATCGGTTATTATTAGTTTTGAATCCTCTTTTATACTTTGCTCTTATTCCAGAGAAGTAAATGAGGTATGCTGTGAGTGATACTTAATTAATAATTAGTCAAATGGGCTTTGGATTTTCAGAAACGACTTATTCCCAAGGGCTTGTAAGTAACTCATGAATACTGGAAAAACCAATGAAATTCTAAGAAACTATTTGGCTTAAGGGAATTTTCTTGTGAGATCATGAAAATGAAATATAGGCTACAGTAAAAACTCACTGGCCACTTCATAAATATTCCTGTTCAGCTGCTCGTTAATGCATCATATATCTAATTAGTCAATCACATGGCAGCAACTTAATACAATTAGACATGTATACATGGTCAAGATGACCTGCTGAAATTGGAACTGATCATCAGAATGGGGAAGAAAGGTGATTTAAGTGACTTTGAACAAGGCATGGTTGTTGGTGCCACATGGGCTGGTCTGAGTATTTCAGAAACTGCTGATCTACTGAGAATTTCCTGCACAATTATCTCTAGGGTTTACAGAGACTGGTTCAAAAATGAGAAAGTATCCAGTAAGCAGCAGTTTTCTGGTAGAAAATGCCTTGTTGATGCCAGAGGTCAGAAGTGAATGGCCAGACTGCTCTGCGCTGATAGCAAGCCAACTGGAACTCAATGACTTTTTAGAAAAAAGTATGCAGAAGAGCATCTCTGAATGCACAACACATCGAACCTTGAAGCAGATGGGCTATAGCAGCATAAGACCACAGGGGGTGCCACTTTTGTTGACTAAAAACTAAGGCTACACTTCACACAGGCTCATAAAAATTGAACAGTAGATGAGTCTTGAGTTCTGCTGTGACACTGGGATGGTTGGGTCAGAATATAGTGTAAACAGCACGAAAGGATCCATCCTGCCTTGTATCAACAGTTCAGGCTGCTGCTGGTGGTGTAATGGTGTGGAGGTATTTTCTTGGCACACTTTGGGCCTTTTAGTACCAACTGAGAATCACCACAACCTGCTTGAGTATATTTGCTGACCTTGTCCATCACTTTATGGCCACAGTGTACTTATCTTCTGATAACATGCCAAGTCACAAAGCTCAAATCATCTCAGACTGATTTCTTGAATATGAAAATGGCTTCACTGAACTCAGATGGCTTCTGCAGTCACCAGATCTTAATCCAGTAGCACATCTTTAGGATGTGGCGGAACAGGAAATTGACATCACGGATGCATTGCTGGCAAATCTACAGCAACTGTGTGATGCTGTCTTGTGTATATGGACTAAAATCTCTAAAGAATGTTTCCAGCAACTTGATGAAGGCAGTTCTGAAGGCAAAAGGGGGTCCAGCCGAGTACTACATAAGGTGAATCTAATAAAGTGACCAGGAGGTGTATAATTTCTAGATATACTTCCTTAGAAGTGATCAAGCATTTCCTCAGTCTCATAATATAGAAAACAAAATATTACAAATAAGTGGGCAACTGTGGCTCAGGAAGCAGAGTGGGTTGTCTTCCAACAGGAAGGTTGGCAGCTCAGTCCCCTGGCTTCTCCAGTCTACATGCCAAAGTGTCCCTGGGCAAGATACTGCACCCTAAATTGCTCCTGATACATCCATTGGTGCGTGAATGTGTACATGATAGTTAAATAAGGCATAGAATAAAGTGCTGTATAAATATGTGTGTGGATTGGTGAATGAGACTTGTAGTAAAAAGCATGTTGAGTGCTCAGTTAGAGTAGAAAAGTGATATAAAAGTACGAGTTAAGGTCAGTAGAACTTTCATTGGTTTGTTTCACTTTATTAATTTGGTCTATACCCCAAATGTTGTTCAATGACTTTTCTCTTTTTTCACATTTGAGATGTGTCATGTTGTTGTGATGGTTCATGGTGAGAGGACTCACAAGCAGAATACAACTTAGTAAAATTCAGGCATTTTAATGACAACACTGGTAGACACAGGTTTCCAAGAAATGTGCAACATGTACTGTTTCAGTTCTATGTTAAATTCATCAGAGGGTGTGGGGGGAGGGTTCCCAAGCTGATTGTTCTTCCGCGCAGCAACAGGTCCAGAGATCAAAATTAAGCTTCACATTTCCAAACTTATGTTAACATGGGTCAGGCAGTTACCATGGCAGCAACAGAGATGAGGTAAGTTATTTGGCATGAAAAAAAGCAGAGCAAGCTGTTGCTTTTGGTCTTTCTGATCCTGTCCATCCTGGTGACTCAGTGAAAATCTCAGCATCTTCAACTCTGCCACCTCCAGCTCCACCTCCTGTCTTTGTGTCAGTACCACTGTCTCCAAAACATACATCATAGCAGGTCTCATTACCTTCTTGTGAACCTTCCCTTTTACTCTTGCTGCTATCCTGTCACAAAGCACCCCTGACACTTGTCTCCACCCACTCCACCCTCCTTGAACTCTCTTCTTCACCCCTCTGCTGCTTTGGATGGTTGATCCCAAGTATTTAAACTTATCTGCCTTCAAAACCTCTACTCCTTGCATCTTCACCATTCCACCTGCCTCTCTCTCATTCACAAATGTATTCTGTCTTGCTTCTATGGACTTTCATTCCTCTTCTCTCCAATACATACCTCCACCTTTCCAGGCTCTTCTCTACCTGCCCCCTGCTCTCACTACAGATCATAATGTTGTCTGCAAATATCATTGTCCATGAAGAATCTTGCCTGACCTCATATGTTAACTTCTTCATAACCATTGCAAACAAGAAGGGGCCCAGAGCTGATCCCTGATGTATTCCCACCCCCACCTTGAAACCATCTGTTCCTCCACCTCACCACTGTCTCACTGTCCTCATACATGTCCTGCACTACCCTCACATACTTGCCACCCCTGACTTCGTCATACAATTTCACAGTACTTTTCCTGGCATCCAATCATATGCTTTCTCAAGATCCACTGTCATGACTGCTGCTATACTCTCCCTTCCCCCCTCCCTTCCTTCCAGTCAGCAACATGGCAGTCATCTGGAGCAGCTGTGACACACACCTGTACCAGACTCATCATCTGCAGTATTTAAGGACCAGCCTCACACCCCATCATCTCCAGATCATTAGTCAGCCACGAGTGGTAATGTCTGGGACATTTAAGTCTGGGATTCTATGTATTATGCTCCCTGCTCTATGTCCATGCTTATGCAGCATTGTCGAGCCTTTCTTCTAGTGCCCCAGTTTCTTTCTGCCTGCCTGCCGTCTGTTTGGACAAACTGACTCAGGATTCCCTTGGAGGTTTTGGAGTAGGACTCTGGACTCCCTCTCTTGTGGTGGACCTTACCCCTCTGGACTCCTCCCTGACCTACTGTAGTACCCACCTTCACACCCTTTACCACTTTTAACCCCAATACCTCACTAAAACTTCTTAAAGGTATCAGAGATCTGTCTGCATCTTTTGGGTCAATCTTCAGCTAAATCATGACATCCACAAAGACACAGTGCAACTCCTTCTGACCTTCTCTATACTTCTCTATCAACACTCTCAAAGCAAACATTGCATCTGTTGTACTCTTTCTCAGCATGAAGCCATACTGCTGCTTGCTGATCATCATCTCTCTTTTTAACATAGTTTAAATAACTCTTTAACATATCTTCATGTTATGGTTCACCAACTTGATTCCTCAGTACTGCAGCTCTGGACATCAACCCTTAAACATATTAAAATATTTTTTCCTCTACTTCCTAATTGTTCCATATGCATTTTTTGGGGCCGAAAATGCTCAAAATGGATCTTTTGACAGTAAAGTGGACTGACCCCTGCCCTAGCCAATACCTGCATGATACTGCTTCCATGTGCTTAGCTGATGGCATAAGGTTAATTAAAAATGTGCATGTGTCTATATAAAATGTATGTTGAAGTACATAGCTGTGTTTTTATATCTATATATCGTTATCAGGTTTTCCCATCCATGAAATCAGAGAGAAAGGCAATTCCAAAACATGTACAATAATTAAATTATTTAGTTGTTTGGCACCAACTTTAAGCAGTAAGGAATATTGCAGTGGGATTTATCTCTTTATAAAGCAAGCTCTTTCTGCAAACAGAGCACTACATTTCATTTCATAAAAGTCAACACACTCAACAGCTAGCACTGAGACCAATTTGATCAATCCTTCCAAAGCCTCGTCCACAAAAGCACAAAATGCATCAATTATAAAAATACAGAAGACAATGGAAGCCTGCCAAAATATATTACAGTTTAATATACAAATATATAAATGTACAATCAATAAATACAATGTGAAGTAATCTTGAGATGGCATTATGGCTGTCATATACGTCAGTCCATCACAAATTAAAAAGGATTGAATGATTTTTTTAAGCTGTTTTGTAATGTTTGACCTTTTAATATTTGGGCACAATGTAGACAATGATTTAGTGTGATGGGGTAAACTATTTGTAGTAATACACTGCTGACCAAGTGGAGCACTTATTAGAACATTTAAAATGGATCATTTTCATGAAAAAATTAATGAACCAAAACTAAAGAATGCTTGTCCCTACTGGAGTGCAGTCTCAATGACCTTAACATTGTAATGGCTGCAGGGGGCAGAGAGCTTTTTAAAGTGACCAGTGACACAATAACCAACAAAATCAAAGAAAAAGCAAGACTTCAAAAATTTGATATTAACAGATAATTCATATTTAAAAAAATATTGATTAAAGTATTTACAAAGACCACTGTGATTCTCCATTCAGTAGATAGTAAATGCCTCTTTGGTCCCTGTTGATTGTTGACAATTAGTGGTTAAGTAAAGATAAACACTGAGCACAAAATAATCATTTTGGACCTTTTAAAAAACTCAAAACTAAGATGTGCCTAAATTTTGCCTATCACTCTGAATCATTGAAATATTAGCAATAATCTAAGTTCACATAGGCTCAGAAAGCACATCAGTTCTGTCTTTCAAAATATATCAGTCAGTATAAACAATATATATTGGATACAAAAGCAAAAATGATTACAAAGCAGCAAAAACTACTGAGAGTTTTAAACTGTAAGCACATCATCAAAAAGAAACATGTTTCAGCAGAAATGATAGCGTTCATGAGCAGTCTGATTTTTTGCACTGTGGATGAGGTTAAGCTGGTTACACTGGAAAATCAGTAAATACAGGAAGAATACAAAAAACAAAACTATCACATATTTGTCCAGTTATTTGCAAAGCCTTAAACAATATTGCTGTGTGCTGTCCATCTTTGGTTATGTGTGATAAGATGATATGCAGAGAGACTGTTGAAGTGCAACTTCAAGCATCAGTCTTGTCAAAATGACTGCCCTGCATTTTAAGCCTGTGATTCCTGGAGAGAAGAAAATGAATTGTTAGAATGAGAGATCCTGCCTTAGGTAATACAAAATGAAATGCCTAGAACTTGGCCAGTAAACCTCCACTTTAAATCTGACCCTTTGTGACCTCAACTACTGACCCCGCAATCTCAAAATATTATCACATGTTCTACCCACCATAGATATTAACCAAAAAAAAGTTTGGTAAAGATACAGCAAACAAGTCAGCTTCTGTAGTTGTAACAAGATTTGTAAAGGACAGACTGACAGACAACCTGAAAACATAATGTGGACGTGTAACAAAGCTTATGAGGCAGTTTCCTAGGTGTATTGCTGTAGTTATATGGCTCCTTTAAGTTAAGAAAACCACTGTGAGTTGGAAACTGTATGCTATTTATATTCTAAGATGTAAATGAAATCATAGCAATAAATATTTTATTCTTTTCCCTCCTTGTTCCTCTTCTTTTTCATTTTTCATCCCCTTCTGTCCTCTATGCCTTCCTCTGTCACGCTAACACCTGCTTGTCCTCTCACCAAATCCACAAACCTCCTCCTTGGCCTTTCTCTTTTCCTCCTGCCTGGCAGCTCTTTTTCCAATATCCTTTTCTTAGCATATCCAGTAACTCTCCTCCTTTCTTGTCCAAAACAACTCAGTGTCTGTGTCCCTGAGCCATCTGATATGGCCTTCCCTAATCCTGTCCAACTCTTAACTTTTGCTATGTTTTAGCAAATCATAAATTCAAGTTTCACTTATAGATGATTTATCTATACATTATTTTTAAGTGAAACATGTCCTAAATTTTAAAATAAAGTGTCTAATTCTGTGTCAAAAGTTATCAGTTATTACTTGGCAATGTTTGAATTTCTGTGGTTCAGGTCTGATTTATGCATTTCTCCCACTTCCTCTTCCTGATTTATCAACTTGGGCAAGAGAGCTTTGACATCTCTGCATCTCTCTAAAAGACGACATTTTTACTAAGCCACTGTCACATTTGGGTGATCAGTTTACTATGAAAGATTTTATTTAAGTTAGAAAATATTGCAGAGTTTCTGTGCTTTACCGTCTTTCTTTCCGGCTCATTTCATCTTCCTTTGATTTCACAAAGACGGCGTCCTCTCCTCCCCTGACAAGATCAGTAAACTCTCTTTCTTTTGCAGTGAAGGTCACCCTACATACACACAGAGGAAAAAACTCACCTAAATGAGTTTCTTTGATCACAAGATTGCAGTACTCAGGTATCACCAGCTCTGAACTTACTTGGACTGAGTCTCCCCAGACTTGACGCGAAGTTTTCGGATCTGGAACTTGCTGCTGCCCCACCAGTCCGACCAGCTGATGATTGCATCCTTCTCCCAGCCCAGCTTCACAAGCATTACATCTCCAATGTCCACGTCGGTGGTGATGAGGAAGGACACAGTGGAGTTACTGTTCAGAGCTGGTCTGCAAGATTAAAGGAAGACAAATGTTCAGCTGGACAGCAGTCAGGTTTGTTGGAAATGTCATTATTTATTCTTGTAATTCGCATGTGCATGTCAACTTGAACGTGGTTTTAACATTAAAAATGTAACGTACAGGACAAAAGAAATATCCTCCTTCTCTCCAAGAGTTCCATACAGTGAAATCTTCATTGGCTGTTCTGTGTAGTTCACACCATTCTTGCTGAAGAAATGTGCCTTCACTTGGTAGTGGAAAACTGTAAGTGGGAAGAAATCAGAGTTTTTAGGTATTGTCCCATTTCGCTTATACAACTACCCAAAGTTCGTTTACCACTAGAAAAAATGATGTAACCTGGATCTTTCTCCATCTTAGTCTGACCTTTACAGACTTGCATTTAAACAGAGATTTGTGCTAAATCCAGAACAGTTTCATTCACAAACCCACATATATGACTAACAGCCAGATTCCCAGACATGGCTTAAGACATGTACCAGACTACAAAAAAATTTCAATAAAGATCTCATCTGACAAAGTCTTTAGTCCAGGATGAGGCCTGATCCATGTCTGAAAAACAGAGCCTATATATCTATAAAACATGTTAAGCTGTCTGCACTACTCTATCTTTAACACATTCACAAAGTGTCTAACAATAACACTGTTGACTTGTGGCAATAAACTTTTCCACTGCTAGTGAGCAGAGGTGTCACATTACCTTAGCTTATCCTCTACCTACCAAAATACCTATGACATCTTCTTTTTATGACCCTCCTTACTTATTGTACATGTGTCCTTGCAATGAGTGTGGTTGTCCACAAATGGTGTCCACCAACACAACCTGTACTACTAGTAATTCCAGTTCCACACAGCCATATTCACATCAAGCACACTCCACAACAGTAGCTCATAGACTAAGGATTACTTTAGTAAAGTATGTAAATAACTTAAATATCTGTAATCCTCTATAAACTACAAAATTCCAGACAGAATTTTCTATAGCTGTTAAATGCATTTAATCTTTTTTGCTTTGCAGGGAACACACAAGCTTCAAATTTCCCTCTACACTAATATCACTGACATATTCAGTTCCTTTTAGATACGTGTCAGTTTTTCACAGTAGTTACCTTTGTAGGGCATGATTCCACGAGTCTTGAGGTACATCTTTGGGCTGCGGGTTGTGCGGACTTTGTTGATGTTGTAGCCAAGTTTGTTACAGCGATTCTTCCTGCAGCTGAGGCACAGCCCCTTGTTGAAGGCTTCCTTGGAGTTGCATTTGTAAGCCATGCTCTGCTGCTGGATGTTCAGCAGAGAGTCAATGAACAAGTGGATGGAGCGCTCGTGGGAACATTTGACAAGCTGGTCCATATCTGCAACACACAGAGCAAAGAATGTGCAACATTTCTGCACGTCTCCCAGATGACATCATGCAAACCCAGAAAATTACTTCCTCATGTTGCGCTTTTACATTTTTACGCATGCTGACCTATAGGGCGTCTCCCACTTAGTTCTGCTTTGCTCCTATAAAACAGAGCAGCTGAGGAAGTAGCGTGGCAAAACATCTTGCGGCACTTTAATCTCTCTGACACACTGCAGTGTTATGACTGGAGGCAAACACACTTTGACTGTAACACTGAAAGCTTGTATACAGCCAAAGTGTCTGTTGATACCATGTAAACTTACTTGAATGTATTTTGTTTTACAACAGTTTTACATATACCTTAATATGACCTCTGTACCTTTTGGTTTATGTAATTAACAACATCTAAATTTCACAGACTATCATTATCTTGTGCTCATGTTCATGACACTGTTTTCTCATTGCACATATATGTCATACTTGGTCTTGTAGCACAAAAATTATGTGACACTGCAATTTAATAATTTATTTGTTCATAATTTTAGCTGTATTTTGAGTAATCAAATCAAAACCTAAACAAAGTACATCAAAAGTATTATCTAAAGCAAAAGTGCAGTAAAGAACAAAAAGCACAAAAAGTCTGAATAACATACTTTGGAGGCCCTTGATCCCTTCTAATGCAATCCCCATCAATGTATTCTGGATGTCGCAGCCTGGCTGGAAGGTGCCTCCATTGGGATAAATATCTATGTGGCCAACTGGTCTCTGGATGCCAATGCTACGGTCTGGGGAGCCCCTGGTGTTGGTGTGCAGGACATCCACAAACTGGGCATCACCTCGGGACAGTGTGCTCTGTTCATCTGCATGCTCAAAAGTGGGACCAGCAGGATCCAGACCTGGACACAAAAGGGGACAGGAGGAATTTATTTATTTTTTTAAGCAGAAAAGGAGAAAATACGGATAGATTAAGACACAGCAGAAGAAAAGATCACTTTTACGTATCAATTTAGCGAAAGAACTGAGTATCTGAGTGTGTACAGTACTTGATTGGCCTCTTTCTGAAGCTCTGCAAAACTAGTGAAGCTCAAAACAATGTGAGGCAGTGATTGCCAGCTTTTAATGGGGCGCAGCTCTTAGATTACTATAAACACACCATTATTCTTGGCAGGTCAGAGAGATTTCAAAACAACTTCATAGTGGCAAATAGAGGAATTGGACCCACAAGCTGGCAGCAGATATACATGCAGGCCTTGACCATATTGGCTCATAGATTATGTTTCACTGGTATGCTGTGGTGCTTTTGAGAGCCAAGTTGGGAAAAAGTGATCATACATATTTTGGTCTGGTATGTTTACATGTACAGGCTCTGAAACTAAATTTTGTATTTACAGCTGTAAGCATTCTGATAACAGGTCAGAATGCTTACAGATTAAGCACACAAATGCAGGTTTATCTGTTTTACTACTAGGGGTCTAAAGATGACGCCACCACTCAGAACTGTGGGCAACAATGACCCACTGTGCTATTAAATCTCTATTAAGCAGATCCATTTGATATCCTAATGCTCTTACCTGTGATCCGGCTGATTTTATGCTCGGTAAGGTCTCCGGCAATTCCAGCAACATGTGCTCCCAGACTGTAACCCAGCAGATGAATCCTCTCCCAGGGCAACTGCAGCTCTTTCTGAAAGGTAAGAGATGGGTCAGGAGAACATATTGCATGCCTTCAAACAGTTTTACAGAGAATCGTGCAGACCTACAAACAGGACCCAAATTAATAGTAGGCAGTTACTGCTCCAAATGTTAATAGAATTTTGGAATTCATCCAAAATAAGGATCATTTTGTGTAATTTTCTGTTTTGCCAAATCCTTGCACACTTTCAGCTTCATGTAAACAAATGCCTTGAAGTCATTCAAAGAAAAGCTGCACTCCACTACATACTAAACCTTGTAAAGAGAGGCTGCTGTGAGCCACAGACACGGTCATAAAATTCTTTTATAGGCATTTAAAATCATAACCAGTAGGAAAGCATATCCGCAACAGTACCGCTGGGTACAAAGCATTACATTATGAACAGCAAATGTCTTTGGCTGCGTACTAACAACAAGTCAGCGCTGCGGTAATATAATCATCTGAAAAAATGTGGTCCAGTTGTTAGCTAGCTGTCAACCGCTACTCTTCTGTAAACACACTCACTTGTATCCAGGTGACAAACTTGGCGACGTCCCGACCCACCAGCTTGGTGTAGGCGGCAGAGGTGGGGTAGTGCTGGTTGGCACGGGTCAGCCAGTCCACCACAATCACATTGGCAGTGGGTACCCGCTCGTACAGAGCAGACACCAGCTTGGGTACCCAGCTCTCAAACATCCCCGTCACCTATCGTAACACACACACAAACAAGGTCAGACTTGTCTGAGGTCAGCTGCAGAATGGCGTGATTTATGTTGGTCTTAGTGTGACTCTGCGTCCTGTTGTTGGAGAGCAGCCAAGCCATCATCAGGTTCAAATTTTGTTGCATGACTGCCTATAAATCACATTATAGTACAAAATATGTGGACTGCTATCTTTCCTTTTTCAGCCTGATTTCTCCTAGAGTATGAGTAGTAGGTTTGTTTTTCAACACTGCATTGGGAATACTCAAAATCTAAATATTTAATTCCATATCATTTAATCAAATTATTTCTGCAGATATTTGTGGTATAATTTTACAGCAAAACATAAAAGTACACAGAGCTTACATTCACAACAACAATTAGATGCTTAATTAGCTCTGATTTACTGAGATTTTCTACAGCAAGACAAGTTTACATGAAATCAAGTGTGACATACTGTCCAGCCATGTATCACAATGAAGGTCTGTGCTTCTGGATTGAAGTTACACTCTGTGATGGTTTCTGGCCTCCCGGCTACTATGTAACACATGTCATCGTCTGGGGTGTCCACAGTGCGCAGGGAGAACTTGGACACGATGTCAGTATAGTTTGTGATCCATTCCGTAGTGGTCAGCAGTGGAGCAGAGGTGACTGTGGTGTTTACTGTTACAAGGCACACACACAAGCAGTATTAGACAGGTATGACATGACAGAAAGTCAGGACACTGGACAGATGAGATTTTGACCAGGAGAAAAACACACTTTATAACATTATAATTAGATATTCTAGTTAAATGCACCTATTCGACAAGCATAGAGCATAGAAGAACAGTTGATTCTAGACAGAAAAAAAACAATTACACCATAATTTAAAAACTTCCCTGAGCCAGAAACTTTTCCATATATTTTGGACTGCTAAAGCGTATAACGGGGAAATCAACAGTCAACCAGCAGGGGCCTAAAGCGTGACAGTGTCGCCCCCTTTTGTCTTCCACCACCATAAGTTTCATGATGGCTGAAATTTTTAAGAATATGCACATCCTAAAATAAAATTAAACATTTTTTAAAAATCTGCTTAACCAATTCATTTTTTTTTTCTGGGAGTCACTGCTGTACCCTAAAACCCACAAAACATCTAAATGACTGCACCACAGGAAAAGTAATTAAAATGGTCATAGTGTCTTTCTTATTTTACTCTTAATATTTGCATGTTTTCATAATAACACTCTGCAAATACTTTACTAAAACGTGTGATTATTTTTGCTTTTCAAATTAAAAAAAAAAAACTCAGCGTCTACTCCTTTACTGCTCTCCCCTCAGACAAAAGGCTTCTCTCCACACATGGAGCTGAATGGTATGACTAGGACGCAGACCTAAACCTCTGTAAGCTTCTCAAGAGTGGTTACTCCCGGTCAACACGCTACAGAATGCATTACTTACCTTAAACAGAGCTGCATTGCAAAAATAAAGAAATAAATAATAACACTATTTTTCAAATTTATATCTTAGGTGCATGCATTTAAATGTAAAGCCGGTCTTACCAAAAGCAGTGGAGGTGGGTGTCGGGTCTGAAGAAAAAGTTCCAAAGATTTTTCCCAAAATTAACCAAGCAGCCAAAAAAACAATATTTTGCTTTCCCATATTAAAGATGCGTTTCTTCTGATGGTCCTGGATAAAGGGTTCTCTGGATGCTGGGGGAACAGTTCTATTTCACACAGACCACCGGTGCCAAGGCGGTGCGCAGCTGGGCTTTGGGGAGTGAAGTTTCTTAAAGTCTGAGTCTGTCACAGTTGCCGCTCATCTTTATTCGTGGCTTATTTGAATATTCAGGCATGATTGGCTGAAGATTCGAGGGCGGAGACTAGTCCACTTTGTCCCTGCTTTGAGTCACTGGTGGGGGGGTCAGATCATTCTCAACCCTCTTTACAAAAGTACGACAGTGTGTCAGTAACACGTACCAACAGGGTCTTGTATCAAACATCAAACAGTCAAGGTGATGGATTTTTAAGAAAATTCTCAAGAACTGCCTCACAC
Source organism: Etroplus canarensis (assembly GCA_015106775.1). Lineage (NCBI taxonomy): Eukaryota > Metazoa > Chordata > Actinopteri > Cichliformes > Cichlidae > Etroplus > Etroplus canarensis. The sequence goes on along the minus strand of VUQH01059775.1, from coordinate 5,501 downwards.
CTCTGGAAAAATGTTAAAACCTTTTCAAATCAGGCTCACATTAAGCTGTGCATAGATGTGGGAATTTATAATAATATATAATTTTATCATCAATCAAAGTAGTGGAAAAATATTCAGAACCTTTACAAAGTCTCATGCTATGCAATTAAAAGCAGAAAAACTGAGGAGGACAGGGGAAAAGCCAACATATAATCATGCTTTTTATGCTTTTTAACAGTGGGTTGCAAGTTTTCTATGAATCAACTAACTGTGGGCTGTGCAGGGCTCTGAATCTCATGTGAACATGTGTCACTAGAAGAATGTCAGCATCCAGCATGAAGTCAGCTTTGGTAATTTGGATGGACTTACCTTTCGACTAGCCCAGAGGAAGGGATTCCACTGTGTGTTTAAAAGGAAACATCATATCATTATGGTAAGCATCCACATACAGCAAATACTGATGGAGGAAGCAAATACTGATTTTGAAAAAGGATATGTTTCCTAAGCTATTTCTTTTGTAGCACCACTTACTTTTCCAGCTTTACACTACCAGTCAAGAGTTTGGACACGCTTAGCCATACTCCACTATGGCCAAGTGTGTCCAACCTTTTGACTGGTAGTGGTCCAGATCTGGGAGGAGATCCCTCAGGACACCATCCACTGTCTCATTAGGATCATGCCCCAACACATTCAAGCATGCATAAAAGGGGGGGCCATACAAACTACTGAGTTCCATTTTGAATTGCTGTGATGAAATTTCAGCAAAATGGACTAGCCTGCCACATCCTTTTTTGGCTTGATTTTTGGGGTGTTTTGGGGTGAGCCCTCTGTAGGCTGATAATTTTCATTTCCATCAAACCATGTGATGTCCTTTCATTCCTAACACATTAGCTAGTGCATGTCAGAAAAGATATCCAGAATGCTTTTTCCCAATGAGAGCTGATGCATTTTTTTGAGCAATGTATAAATATAACAAAAACGCAACACAATGGGAGCTGTGTTCACAGACTGATTTCTGGAAATGTTCCTGAGCAGATGCAGTGATTTCCATGACTGAACCATGCCTGCTTGCAAGATTGAAGATTGAAGAGCACACACATCCAATATTGGTTTTCAGCCGTGTCCCTTGCACACAGATATCTCCAGATTGCCAAAATCTTTTGATGATATTATGTACTGTGGATGATGGAATATTCAAGGTCTTTGCAATTGTACCTTGAGGAACATTATTCTGAAATTGCTCCACAATTTTTAAACACAGCTTCTGGCAGATTGCTGAACCTCTGCCCATCATTTCTCCTGAGACACTCTGCCTCTCTAAAGTGCTCTTTTTATAACTATTCATATATATTACTGTTGCCAGTTAACTTAATTATTTGCAACATGATCTTCCAACTCTTTCTTGTTAATACCACTTACTTTTTCAATCATTTGCTGTCCTTGTCCCAACATTTTTTGAGATGTGTTGCTGCCATCAGCTTCAAGACAAGCTAATATAGAGATATATGGATATACATAGATATATAGATATAATATATAGAGTTGCTAATTCATTCATTCATTCATTCATTCATTCATTCATTCACTCATCTTCTTCTGCTTATCCAATTCTGGGTCACAGGGGGCGCTGGAGCTTATCCCAGCTGTCATAGGGCAAAAAACGGGGTTAAAAGCATGCCTTCTTATTCTTTCAACATCTGAAAGGTCTTTTGTGAATAAGATATTTGTTTATGAGATTTGTAAATCATTGAGTTTTTATTCATAATTTACACAGCATTCCAACGTTTTTGGAATTGGGATGGTACAAGCAATTTAATTACATTCCCCCAAATAAACCCCATGAATCCATGATATGTTAGCTGCAATTCAATTTCTGTTAACTGTATTTCATAAATATATTATTTTATAAACACAAAATAAGAGCTATGACAGTATATAAGAGTATCAAGGGTATGTTTCAGATCTCAATATCGATAATAAAATGAATAAAAGCAGTTTCTAATCAGAACTGTTCACAGCACTGATCTTTTTATTCAGATTTTTTGATAAATGCTCTGAGGCCTCAAAGGGACAGGGGATTTGTACTGCCATTATAGCACTGCAGTGGCAGTTTATGAGGGCTCATGAGAGTTTTGCTCCAAAATGAAAAATGTCCTTGAAAAATTCACTGACAGGAGAGAGAAAATAGGGAAAAATGCTGAAAAAGCTATATTCTGATTTTCTGGGTAGTGTGATGGAGGGGCAACAACATACGTCTGATCATAAAATGTTTTCTACTCGTCTCATCTTAAGATTCATCACTGTGGTAATGATTGAAGTGCAAAAATGGAGTATGCCTTTTTCCAAAACCTAGCCAAAAAGCTGTTAAAGACAAAACAGAGAAAATGAAGGTCCCAAAGCATGCAGGAGCACAAATTTTGTCTTCTGGATGACAATCCTGTGATTTATGCCATGCTGAAGCCACCTGGTTTTATACTTCCTCATCCAGCAAGCTTCTACTGAGGAGTACGACTCTACAAGTTAAACTAAACAGTACATGGGTCCCTAGTGTATTAAACTGTGACAGTGCTTCTGATCAAACATCATAAATTAGCAGTGTGTTGACACAAAACAGCTGCAAAAAGGTGCATCCACAAAGGGATTTAAAATTAGTATACGGTGGTGTGAAAAGCCCCAAAAGATGTAAAGCTCGAGAGCTTTCTCCTGTGTAAGAGGATGGTGATTTGGAGGAATTTGCATGCTTATGCCCCTGGGGCCTACTGTCTGAAGAAGTGTCCATACCTTCAAGATACCTCAGACAGATCTGAGCAGTGTGGGTGTGTTACAGACCCCCTTTCCCATTGGTGGACCACTGGTAAAACATCTGCAACTGAGAAACAATGACAAAGCACAATTTGATGTCTACTGTTACCACAGTGCCTTCTCCCATACTGTCATATATACAAAAAACAAGCTGTTTAGATATGTACATAGTGCATACTTAATGGCAGCAGTTAAACCCTTTCTGACGCCTCAGGGACACCAAAAGTTTTGAAAACAGCAGAGAAATCAAAAGCATGTGGAGGTTATGAGCAGGCATGTGAGAAACGCATTTCAGTTTTACGATTATTTTCAAGCCATAACACCTGTGTGAGAATATTTAACACCTCTTGTCTCCAAACCAAGGGCAACAAACACACAATGACTTTTAACCTACATTGCCACCACAATATTATACTGCACAGAATGCACTCGATATTACATGATATTACACTTGATATTAGAAGTTAAAGCATCCATGTTTATAGATGTAATTTGCATGTGTCTTTGAGAGAATCAGTTCTGGACATGAAGCACAACTCTTTGTTAATATACAAAAATAGTATTTTTCAAAATTTGTAGAAACAAGCAAAATTTACAGATGGACAGCATTAATAAGCCTTCCATCTCATGGCATGGTTATGTTTAAACTAAAGAAATTGATGTATACCAACAATATCTCAGAATAATATATTTATGGCAATGAGTAAGAAAATAATGGTAATACAGAAGTAATTTTTAAAGTATTGGATTCAAGATTCAAGAGCTTTTTATTGTCATTTCAACCACATATAGCTGATGCAGAACATAATGAAATGAGATGGGATTTCTCCAGGACCTGATGCAACATATAAACATATAGACATATTAGACATCAAATGAGTGAACTGGGCTATGAAGGCACTAGATCTGTTGTGCTTAGTGCTGTAATATTGTTACCTCAGACCGAATGAAAAAAAACAAATAATGAGAATAAGTTGTGGTATAATGGCATGGTGTTAGCTCTGCTACGACGAAGTTATGACTTCAAATCCTGCAGCTGGCTGGGACCCTTCTGTGTGGTGTTTGCCTGATCTTCCTGTGTGAGTTCTCTCCAGGTATTCTAGCTTCCTTCCACTGTCCAAAGATGTCCAGACTTAGGATATCTGGCAATTTGGAATTGGCTGTAGGTGTGAATGGTTGTCTGTCAGCTTGCCAATAGGTTACAGACTGCTGATCTGTCCAGCTTGTACCCTACCACTTGAAGTATGGAGGCTGAGATAGACTGCAGCTCCCGTGAGACCCCAAATTGGATAAGTGGCAGGAAATGGATGGATGGAGAATAACATGAAAACCTTTAAGCTTCCCTGCTCAGTCAAAAACTAAAAAAGCATGCAGTTATGTGCAAAAGTCTTGAGCCACTCTTCATTTCTTTAATATTTTGTTAGGAAAATCGGAACAATTAATTGAATAGTTTAAAAATAAATGGAAATGCAGTACATGAGCCCAAAACAGAGTATATGCAATTCTAATGAGCTTGAATGTCAAAATTTGGTATGATCATCTTTATTCTTCAACACAGCCTGAACTCTCTTAGGCAAACTTTCTTGTTATTTCTTTAAGTAGTCTCTAGGAACAGTTCTCTAGGCTTCTTGAAGGACATTCCAAAGCAATGGTTTGGATGTTGACTGCCTTTTGTTCAGTTCTATGTCAAGACGATCCCACACTGCTTCGATAATATATAGGTCCATTCATCATTCCATAAGACCTGTTGCCACTGATTTTCAGTCCAGTTGTTGTGTAATTTGGCATACATCAACCTTTTCTCCCCATTTCCCTTCCTTTAAAATGGCTTCTTGACAGCCACTTTTCCACTGAGAAGATTTCTGATGAGGCTTCAGCAAACAGTAGACAATCAACTGAAGGGCCAGATGCATCTTACAAGTCCTGTGTCTTGCTGGAGTTCCTCTTGTTTCTTAAGGACATAATTTTTAGATACTGTTCTTCTGCTGTGTAGTTTTCAGATCTATCACTTCATCTTTTGTCTTCACACACATGCCAAGATATGTCAACTTCTAGGCTGATAGTTCTTTGGGAATTACCTTTTTGGCGTATAAATGCCAGTTTAATCTATTAAACTAAAAAAAATTCAAAAATAAATAAATAAAATGTCTAAAAGATACAATTTAAAATAAGCTCTTTGATAAGTCGTAATGTAGATACCCTTGTGTGAGATGCCTTTTTTATGCTTGAATGATTCATAATTTGGTGTCAAGTGGCTTAACAAACAAACAAACAAAAAATATTTGTGTGAAAATGGTCGGGTACAAGGACCTAACTGAAAATTAGTGAAAAAGCAGCCAGTGTCCAAAGAAAAACTTTGAAAGACCGTCAGAAAGCCTGGAGAACTATTGCTCAATACCACTTTAAAAAAATCACAAGTCTAGCTCCTTGGAAGCAAAATACAAGCAAACAAGGGGTGACTTTTGGACAGTACTGTAACTCTTCTCCTTTTCAGAACAACTAATAATTTGTCTCAAAGTCCCTAAATTATATTTTACTGTCTTAAAAATCTGGCAAGCAAGTACAACAACCTCAAGAGATACAGTGGGTATGGAAAGTATTCAGACCCCTTTAAATTTTTCACTCTTTGTGTCATTGCAGCCATTTGCCAAAATCAAAAAAGTTCACTTTATTTCTCATTAATGTACACTCAGCACCCCATCTTGACAGAAAAAACCAGA